>JAVCKZ010071735.1:0-13723 GCA_034780755.1 Lepetodrilus elevatus
GTGTGTGTGTGTGTGTGTGTGTGTGTGTGTGAGTGTGTGTGTGTGTGTGTGTGTGTGTGTGTGTGTGTGTGTGCGTGCGTGTGTGCACGTGCGTATCTTTAATCAAATATTTCCAAAGAAACGCACAGAACTCAATTACTGGCAAATCCTCTGTAGGTGATACGTTATTACATGAACTAGAATAGAGGTAGGCTGCTCCGGTATAAATGTACGATTGATATACACGTACTGTTAGCAATATCTTTGGAAATAGTTCAATATTGTTTTGGAAATCAGCGACTGTTTAACAGTTGTCAAGTACTGCGGTTTAAATAAATAATCACAAGTATTATACCAGTCAGCTGTGAATATGTATGCTGTTTTAAACATACTGCAGTATAATAGATTAGTTTGTTCCCTAGATCTACTGATCGGAAGCGAAAGTCTGTTACATATAAACGTCGATATATCTACCATTATATTCAAGCAGATGTTGCCGCTCAAAAGACTGGTTACCGCTTCCAATGACGGTTGGAATGGTCTCTGTCTCTGTTAAAAGATAGAACTTTGAAGTAAAGAGCTGTTTATCTCCATCGTCTTGGTAAAATACGAGTCCGCTCTGTTTCAGTGTGGTGTATTTCTATGACATTAATACTGCTCGTACTAATCGGAATGTACCCAGACAACGATTCCTCGTTATAACACATAACTCTAACAATGATTATTGCGAATGTGTTCTGTGGATGTTTCTTGTTAAAAGGTTGTAAAATGTTATCGTTGTAAATGGTTATTGTGAATGGTTAATTTCGGATGGTAATTTCAAATCACGATTAGTAGTACATTTAGGATAGCAGCATTACTGAAATATCATTTAGATGAAATTTAGATGCTATACAAACGTTTATTAATATTTTGAATTGTTATAATCTTCTAATTGTTGTTATTAACTCAGATAGCCATCATATGGTATTCGTTCACGGAGGTACTAACGATCACGTTTAAAGGTTCATGAATGTTAATATGTGTTTTCGCTTTCAAGCTGATGTTGCATCTGCGCTCTGTGACATTTAGATATTTAGTCACGTATAATTTATCAATATAATATTCGTGAACTCTTGCATATCTGAAGTAGGTATTCCATATAGTCACAAACACGTCTATTTACCTTCCCCTGTGGCTATGGCAGAGATGTTTTGTTTTGTTTCATTCAAAGCTAGGTCATAGACTATTAGTTATGCATCTTCTAGAACGGCCTGAAGGCACTATTATATAACATGCAGTAAAAGAACATAAAAGCAATGCGCTCTTCCGTCTGAGTACAGGTGTACTGTATTGTTCGAAGTACAAAACTAAAGGTTCGAGTTCAAATATTAATTTCTCCAACGAATACTTTATTTGAGTATAGCGTCAGGATCTGTCTGATGTGGAATTCCAGAGGTGCTTTAAATCAGCACAGGGCCGAGTAAGCCGCTAAGCTAAACTGGTTCTCTGTCCCATGTACGGTTCATACGACTCTTGAGACAGTGGCTAGTTTTGCAAGCCCTTGTGTCTTTGAACTCACCCATGTTGTTCAAGAATTTGGTGATAGCTTTGTGTATACTAAATATATAATATTGTCATCCATTCTATCAAACTAAAAGCTCCCTGTAACAGCAAATCCCTGTCCTACGATTGTCATGTTAATTTGTGTAATAAATATTGTACCTCATAATTATACCAAGGTTATCTGCCTGAGTGAATAAAGGTTCTGTTCTGTTCTGTTCTGTTCTGTTTTGTTTTGTTCTGTTCTGTTCTGTTCTGTTCTGTTCTGTAATGTACTGTACTGTTCTGTTCTGTTCTGTTTTGTTTTGTTCTGTTCTGTTCTGTTCTGTTCTGTACTGTACTGTACTGTACTGTACTGTACTGTACTGTACTGTACTGTACTGTTCTGTTCTGTTCTGTACTGTTCTGACACATGATATAATCAATTTCAATTTTCAATTCAATTTATTCTCGAAAAAACCCAAACCAAATGGTGGTACATGAGAAAACAATTCAATAATTTATAGTGTAAATCAGGACCCATTAAAGTGAGTTAACAAAGGTTCTGCGCTGCTGTGTTCTGCAGCCATGCAGCTACAAAGGAAAGTTCACACTGAGAATCAACCGTGACACATGCAATTTGATAGTTCGACTGTGTGACCACGCGATGACTTGCTCTTTATCAATCAATTAACCGAAATACGGTCCGTTTACCACGTAAAACAGGTGCAAAACTTGTCGTCATCCCCTCTATTGGGGGGGGGTGGGTGGGGCATAGATTAGAATCTATGATGAGATGATGCAATGAGTAACAATACTGAAGTGTAGAAAATGTATAACATATGCTTTTCATACATTAACTATTCATTTAGGTGCACTTAGGGTCTGTTCTCGCACTTGTAGGTGAGATATTACGACTGTGACAAAAACACACTAATTGAATGCAAACTCTCCCTAATGTAGTGCACCACTCTCATTACTTCTCTGTATCTTCAAAGGAGACTTAAAGCTAGCAATATGCTGTACATTACATGCACTTCATTCGGGTATACTCATTTTAAAGGCATACTGTCAAGTTGTCGTGTTGGACCGAATTGGAGTTAAAAATGCAAAATGCATGCACTTAGCATAATTATTATCTCAGTGGTATTTCACTGCATGTATGTAGTGAACAGGAATACTAGCTTTTGGAGTAGAACGTGAAAAAAATATGTTTATAATGTGCTTAGTGATTGAACAATAATAGTCTAAATTGTTTATAGTAGCAAACACTTGTATGCAAGTCAGACTGAAGAATGCTTACCTAACCAGGATACTTTCTATAAAAGGAGAAAAAGTTTTAAGTTTTGGACAGAATTGAAGTTTAAAATGCAAAGTGCATGTACTTAGCTACATATATTCGTTTTTATACCTTCAAATATATTTGTCACCGCTGTGGGATAGGTACAATTCCATTGAAGTTTATGTTTCCACTAAAACACGAATAATCAGTTAGTGCGTAGTCAAAACAAACGTATTTATTTTCAGGTAAAACTTTGCTATATCACTATGTAGGTGAAAATCTCTGTATTCGTTTAAAATAGGGGTGTTCTATAATTTTAAAGGTATGACATCTACGTATTCGTAAGAGTAAATCAAATAAAATGACATTTTAATAGATCAAATCATTATAATACATTGTAAATTCCAGGGGGTTATTGCAAAAGCTATATGGTGTTAATAAGCTCATTCCAAGTGATAATACATTGTCAACAATCAACGCTATAATATCCTCCAGTATAAGTATGTCAATAGTTATTCATACAGTATGTTAAGCGTATTAAACCGTACTGTGGAGTTAGCCATGCTTTGAATAATCAGAGAATATCTACTAGTAAATTGTTGTCAGCAGTTGAACATAATCACAAAATCATGATCATCCTAAATTTGAGACTCAATAGTCTCGGAGGGTTAAAGTAAATCAATAATATATATTGGTATTATATTTATATGAAAGGAGCCCCTGAAATTCACCGAAATTCTTTACCTTCTTCCGAGTATAATCTCGTAAGTTAAATACCGATTTAAGAAGGGATAAGACGTGTGACGTCGTCGTGAAACACTTGTTACTTAATCGTGAGATAATAATAACTTGTAGGACTCGTTTAGGAGCTCGTGGCCAGGTTTGTGCAAAGTTGGCACCACGACCAAATACTTCCATCTACAGGCAAACCATACTCCTGTACGACTTTGGATCTTGGTGTGGAATGTGGAATCATACATATATGTGGGTGATGAAATAATTATGATGACGCTATTAAAATACAGAACCAGTAACGTCTTCAAACCTATAGAAAGGTAATACATGTGTAAAGCCGAACACAGAACTTCATGTACATGTGTACGCGTTGTGTGTAAGGAGTAGATGATGAACTTCACTAGATATCTAGCCTACCTTCCCACTATACGTGTAGAACAAGAACTGTTTTAGATAAGTATTACCCTAAAAAAACTTAAATTATCTTCGGCTGCAAAAACCACTCCTCTTCACAGTCACTGCATGTGTAAATTAACTCGACAAATTCATCTCCTGTCTGTAATATGCGTTTTGAGATAGTCTTGCAGTCTTTGAAATCAAGACCACCCACTGAATGCTTATATATGTTGGCCTATATACATGTAAATGATAACCTTGATGCGCCTAGAATGGCAGCTCGGGTTGTATACTCCCTAAAGAGTTGAGAAGGAATTTAGTGCACAGATCCGTTGACCGGGGTAATAAGCGCATTTGAACAGTTATTCTGGATATTTGCGCTATATAAATGTGTATAATAATAATAATAATAATAGTAATATATGTACCAAAAATACCGTGCATAATTCACCGTTGGAGCTATAAAAGTTCATATATACTGTGAGTGGGTAGCTATATAGCTAGAATGTTTAGTGTATTGATTAATTGCAATCGATTGGCTTATATATATACAGTCAATGTAGAGACAAGTGAAGTAAAGGGGAAACTGTGTAGGCGCTTAGGCATCTCCTGTGGCTTGCATATGTCACTAATGGACAGTCTGTACCAGTCGTGACAGTAATAACTGTGTCAGATGGTGTCCTAGTTTCAGGTAAATCACTATACGAATTACTTGGCACTATGGCGTTAAATATAGAAAAATATCATTGTAGCACTACTTCGAAATACTATAGAACATTCGTGATGATTATGATATAAATATCTAACAGAGTAATGGTAAGAAATAAGTACAAGCTGTAGTCATTCTCAAAGACGTTTCGTGGCAATAATTTCGATATTTAAATATGATTCTTGTACGTGCCTTTTTATTGCCACAAGTGTCCACAAAGAAAATTCATGATAATTCACGAAATCTCTTTGACACGGACTAGGAATTTGGGTAATACTAATTATAACTTAGGCCTACGTGATACTTTTTTTGGGTTGTTTACCGTAAATGTAAATGAATAAATAAGTAGAACTTCACACTTTATCTATTGCAATGAATCAATTATGTACAAACAAATAATAGTAATGTGTCACGGTAATAATGACCATATCTTTTGAAGTTAACGTAATGCTTTTAGAAAAATAATAATTTCAAAATGATATCCTATAGTGGCTTTGAACCGTGAATACATTTTACCTGTCTTTGTGTGAATCCAAATAATGAATCAGTATAAAAACATTTTAGTAAGTCACGTTTTCGTGGCATGTGTTTGTCTAATCATGCGCGCGTCCCAGAAACAATGCGCAATATGGAGTAATTAGCTGGTTGGCTTATATGTACGTGGTAATCTTGGTTTTTAAAAATCTTGTTTTGATTTATAATAGTAACGTATTTTCTGCATGATTGATTGACCTTTGACGCTCCTGGCATTCTTTACTGACACTATGCAAATATATTTTCTCTAAGTATTATTTTTTAAGAAATATATGTCATATGAATAATACATAGCACATACATATTACACTCTACTGGAGAGTTCGGAAAGGTTAAAACCAGGAAATATATGAAGGGCTTACAAATAACATTATTCACATGTTGTCGGAAATTAAGTTTGCGTGATATGAATACTAGTATTCAGCGACGGTATTTCAGGTCGATACCAAGACGACTTTGTTAGTTAATGGACAGATTGGGGTCAGAAAATACACTTTGAAAAGTGCTTGGAGGTGAATTGAGGTTGAGTTGGAAAAGAAATCTAAGACTGTCATCCACCGTTCTACGTTTTGAGGCCAAACCATCACATTAGTGTATACTTATAGAACCACTCCGTCAATCCTAGATCAGGACTTCATAATGCTGCTCACTGTACGTGGCCCATCAGTGCTTACACAGTCCTCATACAGTCCTGGTTGTGTTCGAGTACCATTCGGAGTTAGGTTCTTTCTATATACAAAACATCATGTGTACGTCATAACATTCAAGAACATAAATTTGATTCTAGATCCCACTATATGTTATTAATGCTGTGATTTTGTTCACGTATAATGAAGGGAACATTTCGACAATGCTTGGATCGTCAAATACGATATTTATTCGGTGGCTTGACACTTTGACGAGTGCACACAGATCTAAAGAATGGTATGTGTTAGGTAGACGTTATGCTAACATTATATTTGAGTATAGTTGCACTAGTATAAGAGCGATATACTGTTAAATACTGCTGTAGCCTGGCGAGACTATGAGATAATGGTATGGCTATAGGTACGCTTGAAAGCCCTGATTTAATGATAAATAGGTGGTTGTCCATGAGGTATTCGGTTGAAGGCCTGCTTGAAGAGAACCGCTTTTGTTGCGCATATTTATTAGTTTCGCTACGTAGTTATCGTGGCCTGTGTCATGAATACGTAATTGAATATATTGGAAATAAAAGATATCACTTATATGTTGGAAAAACATTATTAAATAATTCTGTATGTTATTTTCATCAAGAATACATAATTTATTTTCTCATCTTCCAAATTGTGGTAAATGTTATTACTGTGAAATCTATCATTGTATTTTGAATGTGTGCGTGATGAATACGTTACGAAATTAAAAAAACTGAAACACCGCCACGTTTCCAATACATATCGTGTGTTCAAATTATTCATTGGCGTCCACATTGAGAGAGAGGTGGAGAGGGAGAAAGGGAGAGAGATAGAGAGATGGAGATAGAGTGAGAGAGCGAGAGAGAGAGCGACAGAGATAGAGAGAGGGAGATAGAGTGAGAGAGCGAGAGAGAGAGAGCGAGAGAGATATATGAGGGCGGGAGTAGGAGGGAAAGAGGGGAGGTGAGATAGATAGAGAGAGAAAGAGAGAAAGAGAGAAAGAGAGAGAGAGAAAGAGAGAGAGGGGAGAGAGAGAGTCAAATAGTAATCCCACCCAAATGATAATTTACATGTAATTAAATCATAGACCTA
The DNA here is from genome assembly GCA_034780755.1 of Lepetodrilus elevatus. NCBI lineage: Eukaryota > Metazoa > Mollusca > Gastropoda > Lepetellida > Lepetodrilidae > Lepetodrilus > Lepetodrilus elevatus. The sequence continues at coordinate 6,902 of JAVCKZ010071735.1, forward strand.
AAGCGGTCTGATCGTATACTGACTGTAGATTAGGACAATACCACTGGATGGGTAGACTACTATGGTTATACATGTATTATTCAGGGTACGTCACGGCACGTACGTCACCACTTATTCTAGAAACTATCGTCACCTGTGTCTTAACTCTTACAGGACGTGAACCGCTAAAGGCACTTTACACTTCCGTTAACGATGGTACACTGCCGTTATTAACATATTATATAGTTACGCATTGATAATATTGCGAGGCTGTTTTGATCATTTGATATCAAGAGGTGTGGAAATTGTATTATTTTACTAACGTACTAACACATATACGTTATAGAATAGCAAAGCACATCTATAATTATGAAATATAATATGTCGGTCAAGGGCAACTAACGGGTTTATTTTTAATATTCTGATATTATCTTTCCGAGACAAGTATGCATTTCCCCCCTAATTTGTTTTATTATATAGAAATAGGCTCCTTAGTAATATGCTGTATACACATATTAAACATACCGGTATACATACTCAGTGACAAGTAGTACTAGATATGTAAGATTGCGTGAACATTATTACCATGCCACGTTAATGGTTACTGATGCCATTATATGTCAGAACAGAACAGAACAGAACAGAACAGAACAGAACAGAACAGAACCTTTATTTACTCAGGCCGAGAACCTCGGCATATGAGGTACAATATATACATTACAAAAAGAAACATAGCAATCGCGGACTGGGAAGTTTTTAGTTTCATCGAGTACAAGGTAGTAGTACTGATTTAATACACTTATTTTCCTACACCTAAAACGAGAACGTAAGCTATGAATAGATAGTCTGAACACGTAATACATGGGATATACTTATAATACTATAATATTATATACATGTACATGCATATGGAAGCTATCAACTCAGTGGTGCCCAGTATATTCTATGGAAGGCCGAGAGGGACGTAATCTCTGTATTGTTCATAGAATGCTGGCGTGTTGTTCTTTCACTTAAAACAAACTACCAAACAAAATTATCCATTAATTATTAAAATTACCAGTAAACTTGCATGGGGCTCTTCCGGGAGTTAATCTATTATGAGCACAAGTAATTAATCTAGGTGTGAAAATAATCCCTCTCCTGCATATTCTACGTTCGGAATTTAATGTACTAACTATCGAATTCCTAAATATAGAATAATTAGTTCCGCCATTTATTTCATACCCACGTTTGCTCATCTTTTAGATAAGCAATGGTATGTCTAGTAGCTGCAGGTATGCACGTGTAATCCTCATTAACATACTGATATTTGATTCATTTTATGTGTTAGTTTTATATTATTAGGTTTTGCCAAATTCCTCTCCATGACGTAAATAGAGCACTATAAATCATCGTCTTATAGTAAAACGTGCATGTATGTTCACTAGTCTCATTTGTTTAGTTAATTCTGTACGTTTTGTAAATACCTTTTTGGGTGGTTACAATGCTTTCAAATGTCAAATGTTAAATGTCAAATGCAATTCTGTATTCTTCAGATGCATTAGTATCACTTATTATTTATTTAAGTCGGGATATGTATAGTTTACCAACATGACAGTTTGGTACCGAATGTTTTTAATCTCTACTACATTAAGCAATTAGGTTGTATTACTGTATGTCGCTATACCGGGTATATACAATATGCATGCTGAACAACATCAATCATTCTTATTCCAGTAATTCTAATAAAAAAAATATATTATTGTTTTACAAAATGAATTCGACATAATTAATTATATCAGTAGATCTATGAATATTTCGTATACAGAGGTAAGCGTGGATCAGGAAACATCTTAGATATTCCCGTACCATGTATATTGTATTTTATGCGAACACACGGTATAGCTACATGTAGAATTTCTTAGGCAGTGTAGCTACATACAACGCATAGGATCTGAGTCTACGGAGATTATATGTATATCAATACTGCCGCTTAATCCCATGTCAATGACGAAAATATTGTTTAGGGATCTTTACACGTACAGCTGTCTAGGGAAATTATACTTTGTATTATATTATAATATTACTTGTCATGACATTGTCATTGTATACGTGTTATGCCCTGGATAGGTTTTCCAGAAGTATCGATAACTAAATATTCTGAGTATAGAGTTATCATACAATCGTAATGTTTTACATAACGTCGTTATTCTGTGCCTTCTGGTAAAATTAATCTTATAAATGTGTATTTGTGTTACATTAGGCATTGGCTACTGTGGCCTAAGGTATCAAATCGGTATTGAAAGTAGGAGTAGAGCGACACGTAAGTAATATTGAACGACATTTCAGTTGGACGACGCAGTTGCGTAAGTTGAGCGGCACGTAATTTTAACAACCCGTACACTATGTGAGTTATGCGATACATATTATTATTTGAGTGACCTGGAAAATCGCTCCACAATACCGTATTAATCAGATATACCCAGTATACTGTACTACTATTGTATATGTACACTGGTCACACCCACATACGATTACAATACTCTTAGATGTTATATTATGTCAAACATAGTATCCGTTCTATGTGGACTTAGTGTAGATATATAGGTACAGTATTATTCATATTTTCTGTAGTACGTGATGTAGTAGGATCGAGTCCTTTAATAGCAGGTAGGCGTCTACCAACTGAGAGAGTGTCTCCATTGAGAATCATTGGACCTTGTAAAATGCTTATGTCTGTGGTATTGTTAAAGTTAACGTTGAAACGGGCCGCTGGCTTAGACGTTAACATAAAAGAGAATATAGATTGAGTTCCGTGCATCGTGTAAGTTTATCGTTTATGTCGAATTCCACTTTTTATTAAGGCCTTTAAATATCGTTGCTAGTGCATACAAAATTAACGCATTTCTTTTTTTACCAAAGTACTTTTGTTCATGCCCTTATACAAATCAATATACAGTGTAAGTATTTAATATAGTATATAATTACTCTCGAGTATAGTACTGAACTAATAAAATACATAAAGGCAAGCTTTTCTTAACTAGTCGTCGTTGTATGTCTTTGAATTGTTGTTACTAGTAATTGGTATTAAACTTCTCTCTGAGAATGTCGTAAACTTTTATAAACTTTTAGCATTAACCCTTTCAGTGTCAACTAGATGATAGATATATAGGTCATTCTAATATGTATTATTATAAGTAATAAATAACGTTGACCTTCGGGGTGTACACTCACTACGAGTCGCAACGATCTCTGGAAAGGGTTAAGCCTAATGTTACGATATTATTAAAACATTACGATAGACGTGATGGTTTTGATTGGTCAGTTTTAAAACAGCCACATACAACTCCATTTACCGCCAGGGGCCGTATTCACAAAAAGGTTTAAGTCAGATGTTGCTATATATTTGGTCTTCAAACGTGACTATATTTGTAGAGTGTAGTATAAGGATATATTTTCACTCATATATTCCGCTATCCTACTGCCAAGTATATAATAAATATATATACGGTCGTCTTATGTGAAGGCGAATAATTTGACGTTAATGGAGTTAAGACAGAGCGTCGAGTTGGAGCCTTATCCAGGGCAAATAGTTTTCAGGATATTTAGACACATATTCGTAGTGGAATTATATTGCAGTAATTATAATAATGGTAACACCTGCCCAGCGATATGAACGTTTATACGTATAGTAATATACCGTGCGTACACTCATCCCTCCAAATTGAAAGATAAACGACGGTATGGCGATACTTTGTATGCAGGCCTATTGTAAGAAAAACCAGGCCCCCGATCCATGAACAATATTAGCTCTACGAGATTCGTAACTTCTTATGCTACCGTACAGGGTGTCGTTTGTCGAAGCTCTCATATCTACTACAGGACCATAAGGACTCTCGTAGCCATCTCGAATACACGGGAATCGTGGACTTACGAGAGCGCATTATGGTTTCATAGTGGATATGAGACCTTCGAGAAACGATACCCAGGAGTTACGACTATCGTAGTGCTACGAGTGTTCTGTGTATCTGGCCCCAGGCGGTCGCCCTATTGCCGGTTGCCATCGTATCTAAAAACAAAGATTAAAGTGTCTGTGCCTCATCAATTTGCTAATACGGCTAAGATATGCACGCACCTGCTTCTTCTGAGTGCATTGTGAACTACGAGTCCTGCAACACGACGATAGAAGTACGTCTGTATACGTCATGTCTGACGGATACGTTATCAATCAGACCTTGTCAGGAAGTACCGTAGCGTAACCGCATTGACAGCGTGTATAGCATGTTGACGAAACGTTATTTCAAATAGTGTTACTGTAGAATAGGTCATGGTCTTAAAAATACTATAAATATACATAAGGTCTACATGAACTACCGTATCGTAAGCGTACTGATAACGTAGAATAAATAAGGTCTACGGGAACATGTTTGATAGAGAGCTGACATTGACAGTGTAGAATGTTGACGATATATATATGTTATACATGCATTTCAAATAGTATTGCTGTAGAATAGGTCATGACCTTAAAAATACTATAAATAAATAAGGTCTACAGGAATGTGTTTGACAGTAATATGCAAGCTGACATTAAAAATCGGTCAATACGCGTTCATAGTTACGTCAATACAGCTTACTATGCGGTAATGTGTCATTTGACAGCTGTCAATTAAAGCCCACGTGTAATTTGACGTTAACAGGTCTAGTCTGCAGTCAATTCAAGACTTGTCCATGTCTTGTTGTCCTTGCATCAACTATCGGATATGTAATTTAATGATAATATAAATAGATGTTGTTGTGCGACCTTGGTGTTTAGAGGTTTTTTTTCCAAAACCTATTAACCTATTGATTGGTACCGCATGCGCTAATGGAAGATATTCAGCCTCAGTTGTAAAATCTCAGAAATCGTAGCGAGAGTGTGCAATACGATTTGTGAAGAGCATCACTTTCTGAATTTACTTTGAGTGGCAACTTCATGTTTTGTAATACTTGGTGTTTTTTTATGAATCATATTAACCGCTCCTTCGAGGGTGAGTGTATTATTGAACATTTGACTGTTTGTTTCCGCTTGATATGTATGCGCAATGAATGCAGATTTGGTGTGTACGTACGTATTGTATTAATGTATAGTTAGTCCGGTGGTCACGATATATAGGCTACGTCAACAGTGGCTCTTCTCTATGTTACAAAGATTATCGTTCATGTCTACTTCGAACATATTATAATCGTCGCTATTACAGCGATAATCGTCCATTTGTGTTTTCTCTGATAGCATGGGCTTGTCTGTATTACGACACTAACCCATCATGTCACCTCTGATCCTATACTATCGTCACTGTTGCAGAAATAATTGTCAGTTCGTGTTTTTTCTCCGATAACATGAACTCGTCTGTATTACGACGATAATCGTTCATGTCGACTATAATCAAAACTGATATTGTCGCTGTATTACAACGATATCCGTTCATATATATATACTCTAATCACATTATGTCCTCGCTGTCACAAGGATAATCGTCCGTCTATCTACAGCAATATGATCCAGGAACGTTTTTCTTTCACATAATTATTTCTGTACAGCTCGAGGGAGGTAATGCCGTCACATAAAACATGGTCACAGCGAATCTCGCCCTGTCACATCAGCCACAAAATAATCCACATTTATGTCAGTTTTACGACGCGGTGGATTAGCCTAATCCCATATGTCCAATCCCGTAATACGTGTCTTCTTTATTAAAAGTGTGTTTGATAGACCTAGTGTCTCTTCAGATTCTTGCAAAACTACTTCCAATGATGAGTATTCAGATCCAAAAAGTAATGCATTTTTTTTGGCATTACAAACTCGTTATTTAAGACACATTATTTTATTCATTTTTTGGCTAGTTCTCAACGTGTCCAATCCCGTAATACGTGTATTCTTTATTAAAAGTGTGTCTCATTGATCTTATGTGTCTTCAGATTCTTTACTTCCCAAGATGAATATTCATATCCAAAAACTAATGCAGTTATTTGCATTGTAAAGACGTTATTTAAGACAAATTGATGTCTTTCTTGGTTAGTTCTCAACAAGTTCTCAAACCACATATTAAACACATTATTCTTAAACATTTTATTTGATTTATTTTTCTTTTAGCTTTGTTATTATCTGACTTGAGTGTAAAGATCATAATCTTTGGTCGCCACTGGTGCTTACGGACATAATGTATTATTGTTGTAGTTTGGTGTGCGTTACTTCCGGGGTAGGGTGCACAAAGGTGTAGGGGTGCTTGGGGCGTCTGGATACTGTATGGGTGTCAGCGTGTACGTAACTCTACCCCGACCCAGTGATGGGCAGGCATTGATACGTGTACAAAGGCTGACATTACCCCCCGATACTTTGTACAAAGGCTGGCATTACCCCCGGGACTCTGTACATCACCTGGCGTTACTAGGTGTGGAATACAGCCAAAAATAACTTCAATTGGTACCATGAAAATAAATATCAATGTGATGACTTTTCATAATTGTTCAACGTAACAGGTGTGGTCTTTTGACAAAGAATCTTAAGTTGACTTATTAATACTCGTAGTATAAACATTTGAACATAATTTTACAAATTCACAGTCCTTCCACTGACTTCTACAGAATTGTATAACAGCGACATAGTATTGCGCTTTATTAATGGGCTTATTATTTGTTATTGCTATTGCCATTGAGTGCAATATATCAGATACCAGAACAAAACAGAACAGATACCAGTGCATGGGCTATGTCGGATAGCAACCATGGAGCGTCACGTTGGTAGCATATCTCAGATACCAGTGGGATGTTTCGGATAGCAAGCATGGACTGTCACGTTGGTAGCATATATCAGATACCAGTGGGATG
>JAVCKZ010071746.1:0-13720 GCA_034780755.1 Lepetodrilus elevatus
AACCTTCTCCCTGCTGAATAAAATCAAAGTGTTCTATTTCTGCATGTGATCGGGCAACTTCAGCAGGGAGAGGGTTAAACATACAGAGTAAGACAAGCTATGCCATTGTGTCATGTATTCATTTTTCTCAACAAAAATTCCGATTGAAATTCTGACAATTAACATTGCAGGTACAGGAAATCGCCTATTGGATTCCTATTCGTATCGTGAAATGGCTCTATGACTTAAACATGCCGTTCCCAATGCCTGAAATAACAATCAATCCAAAATGAATTCCCAGTTTGTCGGAGGGTCTAAAGGAATGTAGTGTAGGCAGCTTCTAGTTATTGCAACTGATGACATTCACAGATGGCAACACGGAATGTGCAGAGTGATAATAGGCTAGTAGGGATGTGGCTGGAATTTGTACTACAGTAGTAACTTGTTCCAGAAATAGATCCCGATAGTTTTCATCTCACCTCATTTTTACACTAAGAAGCGGCCAAGATATTCGATTTTTTGTATATACTTTTTAATAAATGAAAGTGTTAATTTTATAATTAAAAGAAAGATTCTCTGGATGAGTGTAGTCTAATATGGACTGTTATGTTGAGATGATTATTTCAACATGCCAAAATTTCTTAAATAGATGTAATGTAATACTCGATTTGTAATATTATCATAATACAGTATATATATATAATATTAGTATCCTGATTACAGTGTTGAAGAGCCAACATTTTTCTCCATCTGTAGGTTTAAATCAGATTAAGTGTGGCTTCCCTTCAGGCCTTTGAGGGTCAAAGGTTAGGATATAACCAGGCATATATGAGATGTTATAAACCATTAACCAATCCCTGTACATATCCCATATTCCGGTATTTAGAGACCAGTTTCACAAAATTACCTCCGGGTACCAAATGAACCAGTTTCACAGTCAACTTATGGATTAGTTGTATGACGTTTATGAAGACAATTCTAGGTATTGTATAAACTAGTTTTAGAGTCAACTGGTATGAACGTGTCGATATACTTCTGTGCCCAATTTCTAGAAACAAACTTAAATCACTAAAATAACTACCGGTAGTCTGATCTTTGTTATTCAACTCAGCAATTTTCATTTTTAGAGCTGTTGAGGGGAAAAACTCCCGTTCCAATTGTAAACTTAAAACTTCATTCCAAGAAAACAAAACTGATATTATTTTTAGGAGAAATCTGGCCTGATCATCCTTGAAATTTGAGATTTTATAAATTACATGTTTTGAATTTCTGAGTAATGATTCTCAACACATTTTTTAATTGGGTTGGGAAACTAAATACTTAGTGTATGAAAATTGTCTACATTCTGGTGCGATTTTATCATTGTTGACATGCTCAAGGGATGTCTATTTTTATCCTCGAGTACAAAGTTGAAATAGATACTCCACGTTCTTCTTAAATCATTAATGCCCTAGGTTATTGTTCCTACTGAAATATGTACAGCTGACATATTTCCGAATCACACCTGTGGACAGGATATGATTTCTTTGTGCGGCAGCTCCAAGTGTTGCCTGGTATGCCCCGTGGTCCTTGCCTCCATAAAACCCTTTAACAAGTCCCTCTGAATAAAAAGCAGCAGATTTTCACACATGGCCGCACACAAGGTATTAACATTCCTGAGCCGGTTCTACTCATTGTGCTCAGAGCTGGGAGCAGATGTGAGGGTCGCTTGGACGCGCCTCAATGGCCTAGGAGGAATCTGTTAGCCGTGGCGATAAGTTGATAAAGGGGATTGTAGAGTAAGAGGATACAAGGCACGTTCCTGGGGTCAGCAAAGTTCTCGGGAGTTCCTAATTCCTTCAAATGTTCACAGTGGATCGCCATGCATATTGGTAGGTGTTGGAACTCTACATGTTTTTGAAATTGTCAGTGGTGTTATAAGTGGTCGTGTAATTCTGAATTCCGTAGTGGATGGATATGGTAATTGATTAAATTGCGGGTTCTTTGTGAGGTGACAACAAAGCCATGTGGGTACTAGGAGACTGTATGAGTACATCGTGAGACAGGAAGCATGTAGGTTCCCCCTGTAGGTTCCCCCTGTAGGTTCCCCCTGTAGGTTCCCCCTAGACCACCTGTCATCTTTGTCTCCCTTATGATTCATATTTAGTAATTTGTCAAGTATGATTTTTATGGTTTCACGTACAAATCCTGATTTCATCATAATGTTAATCAATCATATATGAACCATTGCATTAGAACATGATTCATTTGATATTAGCATTTTGCTTAGTTATAGCTTAATTTTGGAGCTTTTGGACACTGGTTAAGTATTATCATCCATCTAGAGTGAGACTTCACAATGCTTTGTTGCAAGAAAACAAATTTGGTTAATGATGTAAAACATAGATAGTTCTGAACCCACATTGGTGCCATGATGTTCAAGACAATACATGCTATCAATACAATTGAGACCTTGCATGTGACATAGCATTTTGGGTGGCAAGACAATGGGATTTTCCGCCATTGCTCACATCATCAGATTTATATATATATTCTTTTTCTTTAGATTTCTATTTAAATCTAGAACCATGGAATAGCTTTTATAGCCAGTATTGTTTAGATGTAATTATTTATCAAAATTAATATTTATTGGTATAATATTCCCACACCACCAAAATATTTTCTTTTTAAAAAGCAACACACACACACATACACAAAAACAACAGCACAGAATGTTTTATTTTTTAAAATAATTGTCATGTGAAAATTATTTTTCTGTAAATAAACTGTTTGTTTACAATTTCAGAGTACGAGTTTGGTGGTTTGAGCAGTCAGTATGGCCCGAGCTGTGCAAGCTATTCCAGCTACCCAGAAGTGATCGCCATGCAGAGCCAGTACCGTGACCCTCCCCCCTACCCAGGGCACTCCAAGCAACTCCAGAGTCAGCCAGGTAGGCACCCCCGGGGATCCACCCTCACCCACCATCAGTCTGTCATGCAGGACCCAATTCAGTGACATTTGTAGGTGTTTCCAAGTCATTCTTTCTTCTCAGAGGACCACGTTTCTGTCATATTTCAAGGTGTTTCTAAGTAATTTTCTCATCTCTGCTCATGTCTGTCCGAGTTTTTCCACAATTTTGTCATATTTATAGGTGTTTTTTTAGTAATTCTATGCTCATATTTCTTGAATTTTTCCATGATTCTCTGATACTTCTAAGTATTCCTAATCACGTCTCTCTCATCTCTGTTCAGGTCTTCGTCAGAGTTTCTCTGGGAGCGAAGCGAGCACAGATGTCTCGGTGTCGTCGACAGAGAACCTGGCCATGTCACAGCGTCAGGACCCTCAAGGGGAGGAAACCCAGCAGACGCAGCAGCATGTGTACAACCAGCTGGAACTCGCTAACGCAGCGTCCGGCAACTACAGCATCCTGGCCAGACTCGGCATGCCCACGACCACCGCGGAGCTCAAGCCAGAGACGTCCACAGCGGTGCCCACGTACTTCATCACAGGACCCGCGCAGAGCGACACATCGCCGGGATACCCACAGGACCATCAATTGAAGGTCCCGCAGTGGAACCCACAGGCGGTGGCGCCCCGAGGAACGACGAGTTCCCTCTCAAGGACTCCCGTGCAATACAATCAGAATCTGATATCCTCGTACAGGACTATCCCGACTTACGTGAATTCGCAATGGAGTCCGCAGGCGTCGGTGGATCAGACGCAAAGTGGGGGTCAGTTAGTTTCGTATCTCGCCAACCTTCCGCCCCCGCCGGAGTACCCAGGCCCCAAGGGCCCCGTTATGGTGGAGAGAAAACCTAGTGATGCCATGGACAAAATTGAACTTACTAAGTCACAGCCTGATCTGTCGAGGTTGTCCGACCCTCAGCAGAAGGTTTCAATACAGGGGTTCGCCAGCGATCCCAAGTTTTCAGCAATGGCTATGTGGTGAGTGTTTCGTTTTGATTGGCGACATACATTTTTATGTTAATATTATTTCCTTTTTAACCCTCACCCTGCTAGATTAGACACAAGTATTTCTCTTCAGAAGATTTCCGATTCGCTATAGTACCTAATGGTTCCTGAATACGCAAGAAGTGAAATGAATTAATTTTCAAAATCAATCCTAATTTACATTACGTAATTCCAAAATGGATGCCATTATTACTTTGCTGTAGTTACAACAAAACATTTTAGCATTGGACCAGTCAACAATCGCATCCAATGTTTCGATTGTTCGAAAAGCACCAAAGTATGGTTACAATGATGTGTTCACTCTGTCCAGCGATGACCCGAGGATGGAGGAGGTTGACCACATGGCAATAGCCAACAGGATGACTCAGATGGTGGAGATGCTATCAGAGGAGAACCGACGACTAAGGGACGAACTGGAGACCAACTACAAGAAGGTGTCCAAACTACTAAAGGTAACAGCCTATCGATGATTCCTTTGGGTGGGTGGTAGTGGTAGAACGTTTGGATCGGAGCCAAGGGACCTGGGTTCAAATCCTGTCCCGGGAGCCTGGCATCAATGTTCTGGAGAAGTTACCTTTCTGAGGCGATATTGAAATGATGCACTGTCTGTAGAGTGGCAATGCAGTTATCATCCTTGGTCTGTCAGTACCAGTCAGTACTCGCAGTACAGTACTGCAAATGTTATTGGTTTTCCCCTGCCCTAAAACTGATAAGCCATGATATAAGTGAAAGAATCTTGAAATCAGATACCCCAATTCAATCCGGAAAAAAAAGAAGTGGTTAATTCAACTCCGTAGCAGGGTTAGAAGTTACCCTTCACCCGGCGGCCCGATCCATTTCTCGTAATGTTAAAGGTATCTTACAGACGAGTAAAACTTTGATGTTTTGTTATTTATATCATTAATCGGGCGAATACATTTTAAAGTTAAGTTCTAACCCTGCTGCAGTAGGGCACTCCTCGCAAAGTTATCAACGTATTTCACTTGGAGTAGCTACACGTTATCAAAGTATTTGAATCTGAGTATCTATGAGTTATCAAAGTATTTCAGTTGGAATATCTATGAGTTATCAAAGCATTTTAGTCGGAGTATCTACTATATTTCAGTTGGCGTATCTACCACCATAGAAAGATAATGTTTCTTAAGTTTGTTGAACTGTATGCTGTATGGACACGATTACTTCATGAAAATGTGTTAAAATAATTCAGCTAGTCTTGGCCACTCGCACCATGTAATCGCACCACGTAATCGTATAAAATGACATTGATGGATGATGCACTTATCATCCTGGGGCCAGTTTCACAAACCAATTGTAGCACTACAAGGAATGCAAAGTCAGTTATTTCCACTGACAATAATATTTGAAATGTCAACTTATGTCATGCAATGTTTTGCTTCCAGTTTGAATTTGAAATCCAGAAAGTTCACGAGGCATACGAATCTCTAGTTAAGTCGTCGGAGAAACGGGAACGCCTTGAAGCCGTCATGAAGAAAAGACTAGAAGACCAACTGAAAAATGTGAAATCAGAAAACTTTGAGCTCAAAGGTTAGTATAGGCATTGGTTTTCTTGTCTTATTTTATAATATTAATAAAACTATTAATGTGGACATAGAGATAAATTGTGCAACTGTAAGTGCCTGGCTGGTTTTGTTCTAAGTTTCCAACTGTCAGGAAATAATTTGGTATTTTCGTCTTTATACAAATTATTTTCAATAAGTATTATTTTCTTTTCAGAAAAAGTAGAAGCGTTGCAAAAGTCTCATATGAAGGTGGGTAAATTTATACTGGCATATTAAATCAGGGATCGAAATTAACACTAGTCCTCTAGCCCGGGCCATTTCTCCCAATGCTACAGGTATCCTAAGGACTAGTAGAAATTCATAAGATTTGTTATTTGTATCACTATTCGGGCTAGTAAGTTTTAAAGTTAGTTTCGATCGCTGTTTAAATAAATAAATATTTATTGTTTTCATTGAAAATAATTGTCAACAAACTTCATTTAAAGCCGCAGTAGTCAATAAGAATGATGTTAACAGGTTTTGTCTCAATTTATTGGTTTTTACATTTTATGAAATTAATAATTTTTTATAGTGCTGTTATTGGTTATTTTCATTAATTACAGAGCCTAAGTTTGGAAACGGAGAAAGAAGGAACAATTGGCAAACTTTTGGCTCAAAGTAAGTATTTATTTATATTCTTCAGAACAGATAGATCGTAATTAGTTCTGTTTTACATGGAAATCTCTCCGATATTAGAACTGGATTCCATATTGCTACAGGCCAGTAGAACATTCTCTGCGCCATACAGCCCGAGCTCCCTACAGCACTGAAGTGCAGTTATCACTGCTAGGAGCCGGCGTGCTGAGAGTTGGTGGGTGATAGCCCAGGCTGATTGTGCGCCTATCTTGTTGCCTCTCAGCAGGGTGCCCTCTGACTCATACGCAGAGGTATGCAGACGTTACCGGTGTGGCGCATGCAGGGCCCACTGTCGTCAGCTGATAGGCTATCAGTGAAGGCTGCCCAGCCATGACTTGCTGCATGCAAGAGGAATGTGAGAAGGGAGATAACTCATGTTACTTGGCATCAGATTTCAGTGTAAATGAAAATTATGAGTTCAAATCCCTGTTGTGGTGTAAATGAAAACTATGAGTTCAAATCCCTGTTGTGGTGTGTGTAAATGCAGGATTTTGTTTTGTGGAGTTTATATTGGATTTACATGGGTACAACAATACGTTGCTAACATTGAAAGTAGTCTTGATCTGTTAAAGTTTAGCATACGAGTTAAAAGATTCCCACAGCATTAAGTCACAGTTTACTCACCTTCGGTTAGATCACCAAGATTGAAGCAGAAATATTTAGTACACATTTTGTTTTATCTAAGCATGTGAAACTTATGTGAAACGTTTCTTTCAGATAAAGAATTATTATGCATAACCGAGAGAACACGGAAATGCAGCCTAGAAGAGGTATGACATATTTATTATTTATTCTTATGATATTGATTATTATCAATTTTAACAGCATAATCCTGGCTTTTTATCATATGATCGGTGTGGGAGCTCGATCTCAGGTCATGTTACATTCATTTGGTCCCAGCTTCCACTATGTTGTATCTGACCCGAGAATTATCTCCCTTCCAGAAGCAGACGGTCGAGGTGGGAAAGGTGGAGCAGTTACAGAAGTCCTTCGTTTCGCTGCAGTCCGCCAGCGAGCGGCGTGAAAACATGGAAAGACAACTCCGGTCTAAGCTGGAGAAGGAGCTAGACTTCCTGCGTACACAACAGAAGGTAGGACAATTGTTGACTGGAATGGAAAGTTAACCAAGTCTCCTAGTTAGCAACAATACCCATCAACCAATCAGAATATTGTAAATTAAGCTCATAGATGATCAAGACTAGTTATTTAGACTCAATATTGTTTGTATCTGAGAATGTTTCTGTTTTTCTCCAGATGGGCTGGAAGCAGGGCTCGGAGCACGATCCAGAGAAAGTAAACGTTGAAATACTGGAACGACTCCTGATAGAGAAGGACTCGAAGATTCTCGCGCTCCAGGCGGAAATCGCGAAGTGGGAGCAGCGCTACCTGGAGGAGAGCACTCTGAGACAACTTGTCATGGAGGACAACGCTGGATCAAAGTAAGAACCTTTGTATTGGTCGCCATGTGGCTTACCGTACATTTGTGCCTTGGTTAAGCTCCTATTCAAAGGGAGGTAATATGCAAAGGGGAGATAATTTAGTAGTATTAATATAACAAAATAAGGAAATCGCATTGTTCTTCACAGCATTTGTAATACTTGTATTCTTCCAACAATATTATTTGCCCAGTATTCAAAGGGAGGTAACACACATGAGAGATAATTCACAGTGTTCATGTATTTCCTTTATTCTCACCAGAGACATCCGGTTAGCAGCGTTGGAGAAGAGTTCGGCTGACACGGAGAAGCTGATTGACGAGGCCAAGTCTGAGAAGCTGCAGCACATGGAGGAACTGTATCAGGCCAATCGCAGAGTCGCAGAGCTAGAATCCAGGTACGTCTCCTTCACAACAACTATTTCTGTAATTTATTTTAATGTTAATCTATTCTATTCTTAATTCACCTATGGGTGAAAGATTCCCGCTGTGACGTAAAACAATAATTCACTCACTCTATTTCTTTTCTATTCTATTCTATTCTAAATTTTATGTTGTTGTTATTGTGAAAAGAACTGTTTCACTTACAATACTGTACGACAACATTCTACATTGGCAGGGTGAAGTGTCTGCTATCACAGGTATCAGAGAAGGAGGCCATGGTAAAAGTGTTCCAGCGGTCGCCGATGGCACGGAGCAGCAGCGTACACACCATCTACTGCTCACCCCTGCACTCGCCCCGCCCCTCCGTCATCTCCACGGCAACACTCAGTCGCCAGGGCAGCCAATCAGACTCCTACTTCCCCACTATCAAACACGTCAAAGCTGGTACGTTACAAAGAAGACAGACACTTCATTTTTGTCTATTTGGTATCGAAGGTTAAAAATTGGACAAACTATATTAAAACCAACTGCTTTTCCTAAAATAATGTTGATTTTTCTGAATTTTTTAGTAATGGTAATGGAATTATTTTTAATGTGAAATTTACTCTTCAGTGAATTTATTGATTAATCTGTGAAAAGTAATTTATCTTTTTAAGATATATAGTAGTACGATCTCAATCAGATATGTTGAGGTTTTCCGACCCATATTGTGTTTTTTCCAACCTATATTGTGTGTTTTTCAAGCCTATATTGTGTGTTTTTCAAGCCTATATTGTGTGTTTTTCAAGCCTATACCACATGTTTTCTAATGCATACTATGTGTGTTTCCAGGAAGTGCTAGCGCTATCGATTCTCGCTCAGTGGAGGAGGAATTGAGAGAAAAGTTCAAAGATCTGCAAACAGAGGCAAGTCTCTAGCCCACCTAACATGTCTGACGTAAATTAAAAGTATAAAATACATAATTGATGCATAATAAACTTGATAAAAATCATTTTGGAGCATTATTTCACATGAATAATAAATAATAAAAACTTTAAGAAATTCACAAATTTCAGTTTGAATAATGATATATTTATACTTTCAGAGCAAGGATGATTCTGATGAAGAAGGGAGATTACTCTTGTGGCAAGTCTAATGCTCATCCTTGCATGTATGGGAGATACGATCTGATTGCATGGTTCTGAATTTTCGAGGAATGGACGGATGGATATCCAATTACTTTACAAAACACCAGCTGTGCTGAGTGGTACGAACAGACGCTGAACGGAATTGGATGTGTGACCTTTGTTATGGGAAGAATGACCTTTGTGCCATTTGGATCGAGATTATGGATGGATCCTCAGTAATCAAATCACATGATCTGTGCGGAGAATCAAATTGCGTTGTGCGATCGAAAGCCAAGTCTGAATGCTGGGTGTGATCTGATAAGACTGTGGCTGCGTGAACGAACGACTTGTTTATGATTTGACGCGAGCGTTTACAGGATGTGTTAATTTAACGTGTGAAATCATATGTGCAATAACTTGAATGTTGGTGCTATTTGAAACAAAGAGGTCTCATTTTTGGCAGTCTGCTTGTGTCTTCCTTCTGGTCAAATGTTTCGTTCGCTATTTGGATATTCGGAGATCATTGTGTTCTGATCAAATAGATAGATATGAACCAGTCGATTTTACTAGTCATGAGTTTTAATCAGTCATTACACATGTTTCCGGAATGAAATTTTACTCGAACATATCTATTTATATGAAATGAGCACTAATTCTCTACGATATATCCACATTTGTTGAAAGAAGGAAGATCATTCAATCTAGACTTGTATGACTGTAAATTGTGGTATGGTTGCGTCAGGAAATTATCTAAGATAACAGGTGTCTATTACGATATATTTTGCTGAGGATACCCACAAAGCATACAAGTCTAGATTTGAGGGCAGATGCAGGGTGATGTGTTGTAGATAAGTGTGACTTCCACACCCTCATTTTTCATGGTCCAGTTTAACAATGTTTAACTATATACGTTTTATCGGCCATATTGATTTTCACTGACTTATAGTAATTGTTGTACTACCGTATTATCTTTTCTGAACTGAACTCTGGTGTTATGTTTGAGCCAGCAGGCTGGCCCTTTTGGCAATGTGTTTAATTCCACTTGTCTCGCTGTGATGCAGCTACAAAATAAATACCCACCAATAATTAAATACTAGTAACCAGCAAGTTAACCCTCTCCCTGCTGGATTAGGCATAGGCACTGCTAATTTGGTGCATGTCTGGTTGCGTCAAGCAGGGAGATGGTTAAAGATGCCAAACTCTCTGAAAGAACTGGACCAGTAGCTGTGTAATAATGCATGTATTGCTCACTGATATCTTCCAACATATGCAGCTCAGTGGTGCATTAAAGTGAACAAATACGAAAAAAAATATAAAAATAATAATAATAATAATAATATGCAGTACACTTATTTTATTTATACCTATTCAACTGTTGAAGTCATGTCTACCCAACACAAATCCCTGCTAATATTTTTTTTTCACTGCCATTGTACATAGTGTAAATAACAATATTATTATATTGCCCACGTTGTGTTGTCGTTTTGATTGCAAATAGTGCCATGAAATGCAAGACAAATTGTTGTAGTTTTGTAAAATGATACAATAGTTATGTATACAATAGTTGTGGTTCTTGTATGAATACAACTGAAATCTGCCTTATGGGTTTGTTCAAACGGCCGTTAGTTGCACTATGTGCACGTGGCCGATCAATAATCAAAGTGCCCTTCATCTAATTCAATACAATAATACCTCTTGTATGCTACATAGCATAATGCATACAGGTATGCAAATTCCCATCCCACCCCTGTTCTCCCAGCAAACGAGTCAAGTGTTTTGTTGGCAAGTTCTTCCAATCCTATAGCATGAATGAAATTTATTTTTTGTTTAACAATCCATATTCGACATATTAAGCACCCTGTCTCGGTTACCATGGTTACATGCACAACTGTTTTGAAAGTCTATGATATATAATTTAATTACCAACCCTGAAAAATGGATTAGGAATGGAAAATTGATTATGAGCATGCTAGATTTTCTGTCTACAAAACACAATGTGATTACATTACATGGTGTCTTATTTTCAACAGTAAACATGTTAAATCAATTTGCCATTGAAAAATCAGTTGAGTTAGTATTTAATGTGAGTATTAGGGCTATCAATTCATTGGCTGACATTGGTGTCTTTCCCAATGCAATATATAACAAAAACTCACAGGTATCTTGCAATATGAAGTTGTCATCTTTTTTATTATAATAATAATATTTTATTAATAAGATCCCTCATGTTTACACCTATCGTGCTTCCTTGGTATGTGTGCATACTATGTCGAATATTGTGTTTATTATTATTTTTCTTCATTTATTTTTGGTGGTAACAATTATTGCCTGTTTTACCAATGGTCAAACTGCTGGCATAATAAGACAAGACTTCCAGAACAGGGTTTGGGTTATCAATAACTCTCTGCCCTTTGCATAGAACCCTGTCCAGTATGTTATTAGGAAGTACAAACGGGTTTGTGTACCCATCATTTTGCTATGGTACATTCCTATTGCAGATAGGATCTTTGCATGGAAAACCCATTGCTATAATTATACTAAGCTCCAAGCATATATATAATTTTTGTTATTTTTGTTTATTTTTATTTATTTATTTATTTTGTTATTTTTATTTATTTTGTTATTTTTGTTATTTTTTAAATTTATTTATGGTTTTTTAATTTTCTATTTATTTATGTTTGGTTTTTTTAAATTTAAATTATTTAATTTTTTTTTATTATTAAACATGTTTTTTTTTTCTCATATATAATAAGTTGACATGGAGAACACATTATTTCGTAATTTTTCAATGTTTATTAGTTCAAAATTCATCTTTTTTACTGTCTGCTTTGCATTGCTCTTACCCAGTCGTATGTTGAACAGTGTTGTGTAAGTTAGTTACAGTGAATGAATTGTTGGCTGCTACAGAAATATCTAAATCTCACCCATATATGCAATAATTAGTTACAAGGACTACTGTACCCTGTTTCCATGGTAACATCATCAAGTCGCCCTCTGGTAGGGTGGCGTTTTTTATACTGTCATCATTTCAGTGAGAGAACTGTAATACAATAATGCAGATATATTTTTGCTATGGAAATATTTAGATAGGTGGAAATGAGTATCATTGTAGGATTTCATGCTTTTGTCATTATTTAATTAATATTTATTTTCAATATGGTCATTGTCAGACAACTGGCTGGCCAAATGGAGGTGTCAAAATAATTTCTGTACGTTGTTACAAAATAATACCAGAAAATAAGAGAATCTTGTTGTCTGTTTATCATTGTAGTAGGATATTTGAATTTAACACTTGTTAACAAGTTTGCTCACCAATTGATTTTGTTTTCCAAAATTCAAGAAATAAGTCTATGTGCAACTATTAAAAGAAATAAAAAGGAAAATGACAATGATTAAGTTCATTTAAGCACATCTAGTGAATCCATTATGCAATCATTGTTATGTATAGTAAATGGTGTCTGATCATTGATATTCTAGGAATGAATCAATTTTCTGTGAAGAGCCTCGCCTACCATTTGATTGTGCAGCCAGTTACTGTTCATCATCCATGCAAATTTAATAAAACTAAAAACAAAACTTGAATCCGTGTTGTGGTTGTTCTACACACGTCTATCAGCAGAGATAGCGTACTGTCAATGTTCACCTAGCAGAGAATGGGTACCAGGTAGGATGCTATGTGAATGATTACA
Source organism: Lepetodrilus elevatus (assembly GCA_034780755.1). NCBI lineage: Eukaryota > Metazoa > Mollusca > Gastropoda > Lepetellida > Lepetodrilidae > Lepetodrilus > Lepetodrilus elevatus. The sequence continues at coordinate 12,740 of JAVCKZ010071746.1, forward strand.
CAGACACAGAAGTGCCACTGTTCACCCAGGGACCAGGTAGGATATGTGAATGATAACCTTCTAGTGCATTGAATGGCAGCTTTGGTTGTATACTGATTACCGGTATATGGAGTTAAGAAGGAAAATGAGATGTTCACCTTGGTAGGAATTTAATCTATGAATACACATTTGAATACAATATGGATTTGATGCAATATAAATGACAACAATATTTTCTTTTCTTCCAGTGCCATTGAGTAGCTAGTCTAGATCCTAGACTCTATTGTATGATAATACAACACTCATGCCAAGGGCCTTGTAATCTGTCGCTCTTATATACACCAGTAGCCGAGTCTGCATCGCCCCAGCTTCACTTTCAACACCACGAAGAAACTCGAGATGGGTCACGTGGGCTAGGCAAGATGCCGAGTCTGTGTCTCCTAGATGTCCGGTTATTTAGAGTCACATACCAAACATGACTTCAAATGTGAATAAAAAAAGTTTCCCAAGGATGCCAGAGTGGCATCATCCAGTTTTGTGATCTAGGACGTCCCCGCTACCAAAATCAGCAATAAAAAAACTTCACCCCTAAAACAGGGTGTTTCTGCCAGACTATGCAGTGTGGTTAAGGTTGAGGCTAAGGTTTGAGGTAAATCTTGGATGTTGTATACACGGTACTTGGCCTCCACTGTGTTCCACCAATAGAGTGGAGCAAGATTCTAGACTTTGCTAGATTAGCATTAGCTCGAGATTCATCTAGCCTGCAGACCCTCCAACCGATAAGAGACTTTCTATAAACTGTGCATATAGGTAATACTCTACCATAGCATTGGAACTAGTCGTAGACCTACATCATTAAGCCATGGTTATGTAAATTTGCAAGCCAGTTATTGGTTGAAATGTTGGAAACACATAATTTTATGGTGATAATTTGTCTGGTTTTCTAAAATCATTCCAGGTTTATAATTGGCATAAGAAATAATTACAACTTGATCCATTGAT
>JAVCKZ010071757.1:0-13718 GCA_034780755.1 Lepetodrilus elevatus
TTGCGGGTTTCCTCCTGCCCTAAACTGACAAGTCGTGATATTAGTGAAAGATTCTAGAAAGCGACTTTAAACCCCAACACAAAAAAAAATTAAAATAAAATAAAATAAAATATTTGTACGCAATAATTAATCCTTGAATTTTTACAATCTTGATTTTATGACGCAGTAAGTGACGTTTTTAAGACTACATATATATGATTACCGGTAACATGATGAAATGATTATTTATTTAGATTATTACATGATAATCTGTTAAACTGGACGGAGATGACATCATTTTCATTTTGCTTAAGGTGGAACACGCTCTCAAAGGTTGACAATGCTGAAAGTTGCCATAAGAATTCTCATCCATGCTATCCATGTAAGTATATCATCGCATAATGATATTGGTGAACTATTGCTGCAGCAACATTATTTAACCCTCTCCCTGCTGGATTAGGCACTGCTCTATAGGGACATATTTGGCTGCCTCCAGCATGGAGAGAGTTAACCAGTGAACAGGAATCTGGCAGGACATCCTGATTAATCTTTAACATCCATGTTCTTGGTTTCCTAGCCCAGACACCTAACAGGAAATCTTTGATTTTGCTGTGACTATTTAATTTTAACCCTCTTACTGCTGGATTAATATATGGTTGCCTCCAGCATGGCGAGAGTTAATTTGAATTAAAATTGCATGGATATGAAACATAGTTATTTCATTTTGAACCGGTGATAATTTTTACTGCCACTTCCGTTGCTTTATCGTCGCAAATGGGTGAAAGATTCGTGCAGCGACGTTAAACTCCATATTCACTCACTCACTCACTGTTGCTTCAGGCTCTGACAATGTTGTCGTTTGTGATGACCTATCGAAGAACACCACTGCTCCAACTGTCGCCATCTTGGTTCTTTCCCTTGGATCGGGTTGTTGCATTTCCCACTGGCGTTCCTGGTAAATATTTTAAGTTGATTTTTTGCTCAGTGATATTTTCATAATTCTTGTTGAATCAGTTGTTTTTTGTTTGTTTTCCATGGTGTTAACGGTAATCATTTTAATTTGATTATTGCCACTTTTTGTAATTGTCAACTGGTCAATACATAAATGTTCTGTCACGGTATGATTATACCTTGATTAGTAATTTTGATGTCACAAAAATAAATATTATTGCAATTAGTCATTAGATATCATGTCCTGGGTGCCCGGCATCAATGTTCGCGAAAGTTAACTTGCTGATGTGATTATGATAGGATGCACTGTCTACTGTGGCAATGCAGTTATCATCCTTGGTCCATTTGTACCAGTCGGTGCTCGCATAACAGGTTTACTGCAACATTCAGCACTACAGAACGTTGCAGGTTTCCTCCTGCCATAAACTGACAAGCCTTGATATAAGTGAAAGAATCTTGAAAGTGTCTCTAAACTCCAATATTATCAAATAAATAAATTAACTATTAAATTTGGATTAATATGTTGATCTCAATTCTTCCTGTCAAATTGATTTAATGTTAATTTTATATTCTAGGTGGCGTGGGAATCGCGTGTTGGATTCTGGTTTGCAGTACAGTGGTGTACAGAGCTCGCAGAATGTTAGGAGTTTGAAGAGGTTGACAAAACATGACGAATGTATGAATCTGTGGAGAACATATACTAGCTGTGGCCTTTATTATTCTGACATTACTAGTCGATAGATTAGTCATGATGATTTTTACAGACACACAAATGCTCTACCATCCCAAATTGAGATTGTTTTTGTAATCCTCTAAAGATGTTTGGATTTATCAGATTGATGTAAAAGTTGAGAAAACATTATCCAATCTTTGGATGTTTGTGATTCCTATGTGGGCTCGGTGGAGTGAACTGAATGCTAGAAGGATGTCTGTCGAACACCTGAATGATCTACCGTACATGCAGAAATAAGAATCTTCTGCAGATCCGCGGAATTTAAACTGCCGGAGTCGATCTCATAAACTTGGCCGTGGCTTGTGCAAGTTGTGGCCCCTGGATCCCAGATGTTTCAGCTGAAAACACAATTTACCACTCTCATCACCTCACTGTACATGCATGTCATTCCTCAAAGATATATCAGATGACGTTGTGCGACTTATGAAGCTTAGGCTATTAGTCCATCATGCATCGTCGCAAATGGGTGAAGGATTCCTGCACTCACTCACCATCATGTATCTATTTGTGGTGATTCTTCCTGTGAACCATATGCTGTTTGGTCTAGATTTGTAGAATAAGATGTGTTGCGTTATACTTTCATTGCTTTGGTTGTGTGTAGATTAGGGCTGGCTATCGATACGGTTATAAAAATATCGATAATTGTTAGCTCAATATTGGTCAATATATCGTTAAATATTGGACAAATCAGTTCTGTTCTACAATTTATTAGATAAAGATTGAATTATCTAGGTCGTGTTCCATTCTAGCAAAATTACATTGACATCACTTATGGAAAACAATATTTTGAGCATATTATGTTTTATTATTCTTACTTCTGTCAACCGTCCGGATGAAAGGGGGTTGATGGTACCAGAAAGATACGCTTGATGTAACAGATGCAAATTGCTTGGATTGTATGTAGATGGCATGGACAGCTGTACATGTCTTCATATGTGTTTGATTTCATGATTGCAGTTTATTTGACATTCATTTATGAAAAAAATATTTTCATTAATTTATCATCCTTCATTCATGGTTACAGTTTATTTGAAATTATATTTTGGAGAAGTGTTTTCATCAGTGTTTTCATAAATTCATCATGTGTGGGTGAAAGATTTATGCTCTGATGTAAAACAATAAGTCATCAATTCATCCTTCATTCATCATGTTCATGATATTTATTAATTTGATTTTTGATATTTCTATCTGTATTGATATATTTACCGTAATCAAATCCAGGGTAGCCATTATCTGATCAGAAATGAAGATTAGTTTCACGTTGAAATGAAGATTACATTGCAATGTTTACATCGTATATGCGTACGTGTACAGGCACGTAGCCAGATGTATTTTAATGTGGAAGTACCAGTACTGTAATCGTCGCAAATGGGTGAAAGATTCCCGCAGCGACGTTAAACTCCATATTCACTCACTCACCAGTACTGTAACTTTATATGTTTTGTTTTAAAAAATAACGTTAGCTAAGAAATTAATGTGGAAGCGTCTGCGTATCTGCTAATAGGCAGCTATTCGCCAGGGTCCATATGTACAGACGTAGTTTAGTTAATCCGTGGTTTAAGGGTTAGGTTTTTTGCATACCGACAGTAGTATAACTCATCTATTTTAGCCTAAACTGTGGTTGAACTACGTTTGTGCATACGGACCCTGGTCCAGTATTCATAAAGGGGCTAAGTCAGTTTTTGCTATATATTTGGTCATCAAAAACTGACTTAAGTCCATGTACAACATTCTTGGTTTTATTATCTATTAGCTATAGCTTTAGCTTATGGGCATTATATTACCATGAAACTGTAACACAAAACTTCAATTTTATTATCTGTATATTTCAATTTTATTATCTGTATACCGGCAAGTTAATACTACAGTATCAGCCTTGGTGCCTGGCCATTACTGTGACACAAAGCATTACCGTAGTCCTGAGATTATGAAACGTTTTGAGTACGATTTTTATACGAAATTTTATATGGTAATTTGTGAACAAAACTTTGAGTTGAGCATGAAATCGTACTGAGAAAAGCTTTGTAATCTTTGTAATAATACTGGTCGCACATTAGCGATTTTCGTTGGATTTCAATCGCCTAGTGTGCGGTGCTCCAAATATATAAACATGCTAGATATTGTGCAATCGGTCGGTGAGACTAAAAATCACAGTCGCCGTCCACGGCACACCTGCGAATCGCTAATGTGCGGCCAGCATAAAGTTGCCCTGTTCTGTACATGAGCATCATAATCAGGTTCTATCTTGTGAAATGATATTCATTTTGTTTCTGCAATGTTAGGAAAATTACCGGGTATGTAAATACTGGCGATGTGCAATGGCATTTCCTACCCAGAGTTAAAATTAATATAATTTGTGCTGTTTGATGCAAGTAATATTCACTGTGTATTAGAGTGCTTGGAAACATTCTGTAAATAATGAGACTGACAAATAAAAGATCAAATTATCTTCCAGTGTGGTTGAGTGGCAGATTTATTGTTGTTCCTCTGCTTGGCGCTCAGCGTTAAAGGGATACAGATAGGACTGGTTGGCTCGGAATCAGTATACTGTCTCCGAGTGGGGTATCCATGTTCTATCTGCTGCATGCAATATTCCAGTGAGCTAGCACTAAAAACTGGTGGACATCCAGACTAGTACAAGCAGTACATATGCACGCAGGCCATGATGTGAGTGAACAAATCTTTAAAGTGGAGTTAACCCTCGCTTTACTGAAGGCAACCAGAGATGACCTAAAGCACTTTATCTGTGCCTAATCCAGTAGGGCTCTAGGGTTTAATCCCAAATGAACCAACAGACCATCAAAGGACAATTGCAAGACTATCAATACTGCTATAACTGTATGCTTAAAACATGAAGACAAACACAAGACTCAATAATATTATATTCAGTTTATTAAATAAAAGTGTATTGAAAGCTCTGGAAGAGATCAATACTGTAGCACAGACATATCTAGTAGATACTCTACCCATTTGATTGCAAAACCTGTAAATATAATGTACTCAAATTAATTAAAGAAAAGAATACTGATGCCTTGGCGGCTGACAAGAGTTATCTACCTTGGGCCAATGTTGGGTTCATCACTGCAAAGATGGACATGATATAAATATATGTATTTTTTAAATTTACATTAAAGTCAATCTTGGCTTTAATTTTTTAAGGAAGGTATAATTAAGTATCTGTATTAACCCTCTCCCAGCTCTTTAGGGCATCTCCAGTTTTACAACAGCAGGGAGAGAATTAATAAAAAATATATTTACACAAGAGACGTCCTTGTCAAAAATGGAAGCAAATATTTTCGACTTTTAAAAAGATTTTTTTTATGTGTATTAAATCTTTTGTGTGTAAACTTTTCCTCTATAAACTGTCCATAAAAGTAAAAAAATTAAAATAGAACAATCTCCAACATCTTTGAGAAGGACGACAACATTCCTATATGTATATCAAGATGAATTATGAATTTTATGATAAGGTTTTAATAACCTAATTCTGGTAATATACAAGCTGACAATGCATATGTACTGATTAACAGAAAAAAGCAAACTCAAAAGGAATGCAAGATGGATGATCTTCTAAGATCTGAACTTTGGGGAAATGCAATGTAGTGGTAGACAGTGCGTATAATATGTGAAATATTAGACTAATAATATATATCATTAGTGGGTCTAGGATTCCAGCAATATAACCAACAAAACAAACAATATTTACCTCGATACAGTGTGGTACACATAGGCTCTCGACCAATCAGATTCCTAAAATCTTACCTGAATAGTAATATACACCATGAACAATGCACACATATTCAGCTTTTTATCAATGAATATGTCCATCCAGATTCCTATAATGTCCGTGGAATTTAAGGAAGGATACATTATACTACTTCAAATGCATTTGTCTCTACATCCAGAATTTAGCACACTTTTATTCCCCACCTTTTAAATTCATCACAACAGTTAAATATCACAACAGTTGACAAATATCATATTAAACTGCTCCCACTGTACTTTGAACAGATAATAAGACAACATTATTCCTTATTCCTGGAAGTAGACTACCCATAGTATTCAGTTTAGGATTGGTCATTCATTTATTAATGTGCAAGCATGATGCATCATCTTCACACATCTTTATACATGAAAGAAATTGTCTTTGCCTAATAAATTATTATATTTTCATGGCTGAAATTGTAGGCCTGCAATTTCATGACCCAAACACACTAAACACTTTTTTTCATGACACTACACAACCATGTCTGATGATACCCTTCTCCAAAAGTATAAACAAAACATCTATTTGATTACACCATGGTACTACGGTACATTGTCAAAATATTCAGCTAATGAATAATGTTTTGCAAACTCTGTCCCAAATCTAGTCCAATCCTCCATCCAACTATAATGTTTTTTTAAAGTATTAATAAATTACCAGTTTGTAATTGTTGTGGGTAATAAAATAGGGTTTTTCATATTCATTAAATATATTTTGAACTATATAAAGGAGAATTAAAATGTACATATTAAAGCAAAATAATTTTGAAACCATGTTTTACTAGAAAAAATTTAAATGTAATAATTCAACCCCTCTAATAGTTTAAACACATAAATTAATCGCTAAAATATTATTGTTCAATAACAAATGAAACAAATGGCCATTGCCCAGGGTAATTGACCGATTTTAAGAAGGCAATAGTCATGTGTTCCAGGCATTAGTCATGTGTTGCAGGCAATAGTCATGTGTTGCAGGCAATATAGTCATGTGTTGCAGGCAATAATAGTCATGTGTTGCAGGCAATATAGTCATGTGTTGCAGGCAATAATAGTCATGTGTTCCAGGCATTAGTCATGTGTTGCAGGCAATAGTCATGTGTTGCAGGCAATATAGTCATGTGTTCCAGGCAATATAGTCATGTGTTCCAGGCAATATAGTCATGTGTTCCAGGCATTAGTCATGTGTTCCAGGCATTAGTCATGTGTTGCAGGCAATAGTCATGTGTTGTAGGCAATAGTCATGTGTTGTAGGCAATAGTCATGTGTTGCAGGCAATCGTCATGTGTTGTAGGCAATAGTCATGTGTTGTAGGCAATAGTCATGTGTTGTAGGCAATAGTCATGTGTTGTAGGCAATAGTCATGTGTTGCAGGCAATAGTCATGTGTTGTAGGCAATAGTCATGTGTTGCAGGCAATAGTCATGTGTTGCAGGCAATATAGTCATGTGTTCCAGGCAATAGTCATGTGTTGCAGGCAATAGTCATGTGTTGCAGGCAATATAGTCATGTGTTGCAGGCAATGACCATAAGTTTCAGAAGATGGTCACCTTAAAGTTTCTATTAACAATTCTTAAAAGAAAACAATAAACAGCCAACCGATCCCAGTTCTTGGTTATATTTATTTATACTGCCAGTGATTATTTTTCAGTTACGGTAAGCAATGAGACATGTAACAGTTCGTTTCCAACAAATACTATTATTCAATATATCACCGATAACATCTTGGCACTAATTATTCATGAACCAATCAGACTATATAATATGTTGGCTTAAAACATCCAGTGTAAATAATTAGTGGGAATAATATAATAATCATGGTTTGACACATTTCATGGTCAAACATATTTTACCTGAAAGTATATACATTTGATTTGTTTGCACAAATATATTGGGCAACAAGCAACATTTTCCCCATATCAATATTTTCATATTTTATTTTTAATTATTTATTTTCATCTCGTAATAAACAAATACGAAAATATGGAAAGAAAAAACACTAAAAACCAGTGAGACCTGTGGATAATGTAGCTTGTTGCCCAGTATACTTGGATAGATAAATAAAATGTAAATATTTTCAGTCAACAATCATTGATTGTATGCCTTTAATGTTGACTGACAATTCAATATATTTGGTGATGTGCAGTGCAAGAGAATTTATGTTCACTAATTTAAATATTCGTTAAAAATAAGTAAGGAGAGATGGTTCTCTATTAACTATTTCTGTGATGGTGTGGTTACAGAAGGGGGATAACCTGCAGCAACTCCTCGTATCAACCACTGCACTATCATACCCTTTAAAATGTCTCGTCATTTTTGTTGGAAATTATATATGGACAAGAAATAGATTGATATGTTTTATTTCTGGTATATTTAATATCCATAATTTTTACAAAACATTTGTTACAGGTCACGATTTGTGTACTTGGACTACATTGAAAGCCAATTACTCCAAATTAAAATTATGCGCAACACATTATTCACACAAACTATCTCCCCACACACACTATCTCCCCATGTATGATAACACATTACCATTTCTTGTTCTTTGAATTGGGTCTAGAGTATTCCGCTCACATCACTGCTTCTTTGTTTACAGCAGGAAAACAACCTGTAGCACTGATATTGCAGTAAACCTGCAAGCACCAGCTGGTACTGACAAACCAAGGATGACAGACAGCGCATCCTATCATTATCACATTGGAAAGGTACCATTTGCATACACTGACGGGTGTGGATTCGAACTCGAGACCGTAGGCTCAGAAGTTCGACGATCTACCACTGCTCTAACCATCCACACAGACCCATCACGAGACATAAAACCGTTGCTGCAAATAAATTTAAGAATATCACTGTTTTCATGGACGGATTTAGTGTATTCATTATCAAAGTGCAACATGCATACAAAAAATACAACAAGTTTCTAAAACATTAATTTGAAAGATATATGTATGGTACGAGAAAGAAGATCATTGCAGAGTGCGTGCAATTTTAATAACGTACGCTGTATTAATACATAGATCTATTGATCAACACCAATATTACAATACGTGCCACAAATCAGAATAGCCAGTGGAGTAATCCTAGACTAAAATAAATAATCCATAAATTTACATATTGAATCTGGAGGCTAAGTTACATGCTCTGTATATTCAATAGGATGAACGTGTACAATCTTGGCTATCATTTTATCACAGGTCAGAAGATTCTTTCAAACTGACATATATGCTATGCAAATTGTTTATCATTTATACATTATTAAAACTAAGAGAAAAAATATTTCAAGTTGGTATAGTCTCATTAAGGTCAGACCCAAAATTGATGTTCAGATATTTGGACAGTATCTAGTTGAACGATAAACTGTCTAATAACAGTTAAATTTGAGATCTGATTTTTATTAGATTATTAGTTACCTCTCCAATTAATAAAATTGGAATACAAAATTGTTTGTTTTCCAGCTGTTAATGTTCGAGTTTGTTTTCAAAGTGTCTTCCAGTGCATAGAATAAACAGTTGCTTTCACACAGAATTCAATATACAGTACTATTTTCTCATGAAGCTTTAACAAGAATATCTATGATATTATATAACTATATGCAATGAAAACCACATGCATCAGCTAGATACGCAACAGGCAACAAACAACATATCAATGCTTCATAAATATCCAAAATATATAAACACTATTGGTCATCTTGTAATAGGTTGTACATGTACATGTTTTCTTTGGTAGATGTGCATAGAGAGACACTGCTACAACAACGATCCAATATAGTTCATTTCCTTTCTATTTTGTAATATACTTTCCACATTTCATCCATACCCATCACAAAGCCATGGGTTTTCTATTTGCCTACATACTGTTTAGCCTACACCTATTTGTGCCTACATTGATTCTGCTAGGCCAAATGACCTATCATGAAACTATGTACCCTATAGAAATGTCTGTTAAGATTTGCAACATGTCAGTAATGCAAACAGATGGTAGCATCGATAAATGATATTCCTGTCGACATTTCTACCACGTACATTGTTTCACCACATCATTTATGCCTCAATACAAAGTGTCTACCTGTATTATGGCTGCCATGCTAAAATATGCTCCTCATATTGGACATTAAGCCATTAAGTTGGCTGTTCGTGGATCCCAGAATTTTTTCCAATAAATATTTACATTTTTAAAAAATAAATAAATAATTGAACTTTTATAGCATGGGAAATTGAGTTTATGTTCAACTTTAAAAATATCTGTATTCCGATTGGCTGATGGGTACTGTCAATTACTGGGAGATTGACAGCTCGTAATTAATAGGTCAATTCTGATTGGGTTTAGAGAATACACATAAATTGACCTGTTGTCCAAGATCCAGGGTCTACAGAACACGAAACGAAACAGAGACTCGTACGACCTAAGGAACATTTTGAAGATTACGAAAAGACTGTGCTTGTTTCTTGATGCAGCAGGCCTTCTCATGAAGGTTACAAATATAGTTCTGTCTTGCACATTTTTATTTATTAACCTCCTCCTTGCTAGAGGCAACAGGACATGCCCCAAAAGAAACAGGCATCTCTGGTTGCCTTCAGCGTGGAGAGAGTTAAGAACAGCTGTATTCTGATTGGCCGACGGGTACCGTCACTGCTAGTCCATTGTCGTAAGTAAATCAAATGATTTTACCACATGGTAGCACATCCAAAAAATATAACTGGTTGTTAATTTAGGGTGTAGGCGAAACAATGTGTAGACAACAAGAAGCGTACACGAATAGAGATCAATTGCATTTAAATGACATTGCGAATATACATGTCAATTGGATCTTGTTTACCTGGTCACCAGCCCTAACCCTGTATATGCACAAAAACATTGAATCACACACAACAGATAACCCCGACGGAGCCTCAAGATGTCCCGGTGATTCTATCACAAAGGCACACGATTCAAGACTTGTGATGGTGACCAAGGTGACACTCGGCTAAAAAGCTGCCCAATATGAATCCTTTTCATACAATAATTAACAATCAGATTACGTTCCAGTTTCGATACAATTTTCATAAACATATATTGCTACGATATTCCTTGCACTAACCACAAAAGAGCTCCAATGCTCTTCGTTAGAAAAGTGAACGTCTTGAGCTGGTACGGATGTTTATCTAAGCGTGCACTCGTTAAGAAATGAAAAATGATATGTATTGGAACTTTTCCATCAATTCGTACTGGAAGAGATCATGGAAATACCAATAATCTGGAATAGGCACTGTGAGTGGTTGTGCGTGTGTACGTGTGTGTGTGTGTACGTGTACCGGTATGTATGTGTGCGAGTGTGTGTGTGTATGTGTGTGTGTATGTGTATGTGTGTGTGTGTGTGTGTGTGCACACATGTATGTATGTGTGTGTGTATACATGTGTGTGTGTGTGTGCGCACATATCAGAGAATAAACACACGGATTGTTATAATATGACTTCTTCTATATCGTCCTCGAAGTTATCGACGGCCGTCACCGCAGGCTTGGAGCTGAACGTGCTGGCCTGATGGCGGTTTCGCCGTGGTAACAGTTTTGATTTGTCCAACATGTGGTCGTCGTCCACGAACGCTGCTCCACCTCCGAACAGCGTGCTGGAGTTCTCACGTGGCGCCACCATGGAGGCCGAATGTTTCTCTGACCTGTCATCCTCCCACGGAAAAGCAGACGGACGCTTGCCGCCCTTTTTCTTCGAGTCTGTCTTGGCGATAAACGCGTCGTCGTCGTTCTTGGTTGTCGACTGACTGCTGAAGAGTTCGCTCATTAAGTCGGACTTTTTGCTGCCCTTTTTGGACGAGGACACCCTATGACCTCCTATCGTTGTGGACGAACCAAACGAGGGATTGTAGCCGCCGACGTCCTCCTTCGATCTCCGCTGTCGTCGGTCTAAGGAGGAGACACTCGTCGTGTCTTGGTAAGCTGGCTTGCCATTGTGAAGGTTCTCGATTGGCCGAGTGAACGAGTAGTTTTTCTTACTTGAAGTTGTGGACATGTCATCCTCGAATGGCGACAGATTCTGTGGACTAATCCTACCTTTCTTTCCTTCGTCGATCGCCTTCATTCTGGCTAACAACACGTCCTTCTTTCTTTGCTCTTCAATCCTGCGTGGGTCGTTTTCTATTCGTTCGCGTTCCTCGTCTGCACGTTTCTTCATCTCTAGCTCTCGCTCCTCTTGAGCGTTGAGTTCTCGTCTCTGCCTGGAAGCGATCTCGCGTTCTCGCTCCTTCTGAAATTCTTCCTCCCTTTCCATCCTCTCTCTATCTTCTCGTTGTCGTCTCTCCTTGTCGCTGTGTTCCTCTCTATCTCTCAGTTCCTGCTGTCGCTTCGAGAATTCTTCCGACTCCCGCTTTAAGCGTTCGCGAGCTTGTCGATGATCTTCATTGTCTTTCTCTCGTTCCCTTTGTTCATCCCTTTCTCGTTCTCTCTCTAGTTCCCTATCTCGTTGTAGCTCTCGCTCCCTCTCTCTGTCTCTTTCATCTTCTCGTTCTCGGGCCTCCACTACTAAGAGATTATGCTCATCATCCAAACTCGTGTTGCCGTTTCCAAACATCTCTTTCGATTTAGGTTTGTTCTGTAAATTAAAAAAAAATACAAAATTAACAAAGTTCGTATTAAACTACAAAATAATCTGTCATTTCAAACTCAATTTGTAATTATCATCGAGTCTTCTTATGCAGCATTTGAAATAAGCTGTAAATAAAAGGAAAGTAATAAATTGGGTGTGTGGCAACGACAAAATAATTTGTGTTATGATTCTATTATGCTGCATTTGAATAAGCATCAGTTCATAGGCCTGACATTTAGTGTATCATAAAAAGGCGAGCAGTTTGATAATCTCACAGGTTTATAATTATGTCCTACTCATTTAGATAATTTATAGAATCTGCAAAACTAAAGCTACTATTATTATTCAGAAAAAAAGTCTGACAAAAAGCTATTGATGTTGTTATTAGGTCTAGTATAAACTACAACTACAAACTGTAACTTTATTAATGTACTCTATCTACATGTATACAGACAGTGTTTGTTGTTTTATTCACAACATATGGGTGATATATTACCGCTGCGATATAAAGCATTAATCACAACATATATCGTCATTGAATAGATTTTGATACTACAATAAATATCTTCACATAATTATCAATACTGTCTCTTACTATTCTGTCTAGTTCATGGTTAGAAATGAAAATACAACACCAACACTGTGACTGTTACATGTAATATTTCTTGATGTGAGTTATCTCCCCTTAGCTTTGACCATATTTATAAGCCTCCTTTGAATATTGAAGCATTGTTAATACATCGCTATCAGGGTTACGCATTGCAAGCTCTCTTTGACTGAAGGAGGCAACTAGTATACTGGTTGGGGGCCTATTATCGCCCTATTTAATAGCTATTATCGCCTACCCCCGCTGTAGTGCTTCCGCGCTCGTGATTGATTTGGCTTATGGCATATTTTAAATAACTACTAATTACCAATAGATGATAATTGGAGCAATAATTGTATTTTATTTTAAATTAACACCAATTAGCTTCAAAACTTTCATAAAAATGAAAATGACATATGCAATAAGTCGCTTGTATATATTTGTTCATCAGGCATAATGCCCTTTCATGTAATTATGGCGTAGCACAATTTCCCTCAATTATCAATATCTAAAGCATTTTATGTTTTCTACACATGTACAAAAATCTTATTCTCTAAATTTGTCATTGAGATCGCTTCAAAATATAAAAAATACATCATTAGGCAAAATAATCGGTGTTTTCATAATACTGTACGTGATTAAACTGTTTACATTCATGCATGTATTTCCCCCCGTCCTGTTTTCTGGGGGTGATAATAGGTCCTGCCAGTTGCATAAAACGGCCTATTTTCACCCTGTTTTCTGCTGTCGCCCGCGCTATAACCGAAGCGGTGCTGATAATTTTGATTCTTACCCATACGGGAAAGCATATGCCGTTTCGTAATTAACAAATAGTACATGGCACTGAGAGCATATGGCAGTTTATGGACTGGTCAGTCACCGAGAAATGTTAGATGGACCTTCAACTCTAATGTCACTACATAACAGTGCTAACAATGAAATGACATTGTATATGCATTGTGATGTCACAGAGCTTACACCTCTCCTTAGCTTAGAATCTGATTACCTTTGATCAAAAGTCTGATGCTAGGCCTATTTAGTACTTTTAGACTTTGGGTAAGAAATAGGATACTAACCTCGCTTCCATTTCGTATCAGATGTATGCCCTCGTGCCATAATTTTGGTT
>JAVCKZ010071768.1:0-13718 GCA_034780755.1 Lepetodrilus elevatus
TGATATAACGCGGGTATTATAACGCGGGTGGCATGTCATGGACCCCAACTTCAGCATTATATTGAGGGAGCACTGTATGTGTATGAGCAGATATTCCTGTAATTTTATGAACAAAATGTGACTTGTTTCTCAATAATACCAAACTTGCTACAGAGACTCTGGAGACTTTTTCCATGTTATTATCAGCCTTACCTCATGTTTGTTTAATTGATGCTAGTTGTTTCCCTGTTGTTTTTATTGTTGTTTTCTTTTATATAGCGACGGTGACTGGTGGTTGGCTAAACATGAAAATGGAAATGAGGGTTATGTTCCAAGTAATTACGTTGCCATGGAGAACACTATCCAATCACAAGAGTAAGTTTTGATTCGTCTATTTACAAATTGTGAAATGTGAACATTTTAGCTAAAATTAAGACACTTTTTAGACCAAGCTGTTTTTGATGCGACAGTTTATTCATGAATAGATGATACAATCTCTTGAATGATTCACAGTCTGTTGAATATTGTTGTTTGTTTGACAGTTGGTTTTTTGGAAGTATAACGAGGAAGGAAACGGAGCGCTCGTTACTGATACCCGGTCTACAAGCAGGAACCTTCCTTATTCGTGAGAGCGAGACATGCCCTGGTAAGAAAGACTCTTAACAATGCCATCCATCAGTTGAATGTGCAGCATAGTTTAACCCTCTCCCTGCTGGATTAAGCGCAGCTCTTCAAGGCATCCCTGGTTGCCTTCAGCATGGATAGTGTTAAGAATGGGTGAAAGATTCCCGCAGCGACGTCAAACTCCATATTCACTCACTCAGCATGGAGATCGTCGCAAATGGGTGAAAGATTCCCGCAGTGACGTCAAACTCCATATTCACTCACTCAGCATGGAGATCGTCGCAAATTGGTGAAAGATTCCCGCAGCGACGTCAAACTCCATATTCACTCGCTCAGCATGGAGAGAGTTAATTACGTGTTGCAGCAACACATTTTAAATCTCGCAATTGCATTGTTTTCCTAGTTGAGACAATGTGACAATGCCTGAAAGATTCCTGCAGCAATGTTAAACTTCATATTGACTACCTAATTGAGACCAACCAGGAAATATCTTGCCTTTGCATCTGCAAGTGGAATAGCTGACGATCGCTTTCAATGTAATCCAAGTACCTATGCAGTTTTCTCCCGTAGTATATTTGTATGACAGTTTTGTGTCCTCTGTGGGAAGTGTAGTATCGCTGCAATGTATTTCCACGTTGTTTGAACAGTCGAATTTCCATCTTCCTCTACAGGTACGTTCGTGTTGTCGGTGCGAGACAACCATGAGACTAAAGGCGCCTGCGCTAAACACTACAAGGTCAGAAACCTGGACAATGGCGGATGTTACATCACAGCCAAGAAGACCTTCGCAAACTTCTTTGAGATTGTCGACCATTACCGAGGTGAGAACATATTTCTCCTTTTTTTTTTCTGGTTGAGAACATGGTGCTCTATTTTTCTGAACGACTGCGTAGTGTTTCAGTTAACTTCTGAAAATGATAATACAGTAGTGCAAAGGGTTAAGTCATTATCACATCGGTTAAAAAGAAGTGTATGTGATTGTGAATGAATCTTGAATGCGGATCTAAAAAAAAATACGAATTTCAAAAACAAAAAGAAGAAAGAAAAAGAAAAGAAATAAGTATACCAAAAGTTAAAAGAAATGTATTTCAAGGCAAGGCAAGGCATTCACTCCAAGGGCTAAACAGGCTACCTATGTAAAACCAGCAGTTTTCAGCGTGTGTGGGTTACAAATTCCCACTATGATGCTACAGCACTTACTCACTGCGTCTGTATTCTACAGAGAGTTCGGACGGCCTGTGCCAGAAGCTGAGGGATGCCTGCCCCAAGGCTAAGCCTGTGATGGAGGACTTATCCCGGGAAACTAAGGACGACTGGGAAATCGCCAGGGATTCCTTGACATTCGACAAGCGACTTGGTGCCGGACAATTTGGTGAAGTGTGGAAAGGTATTTAAAAAATCTTTTAATAGAAAAGTATTGTGACATTGAAGACATGATTGTTATGAACGTTAATAATACAGTTCTCCCTCGATATAACGCTGAAGTTGGGATCCATGACATACCACCCACGTTATAATACCCGCGTTATATCAACGAATATAATTGGTGGAGAAAAACAAATCTTTGAGGAAATTTTTTTATATATTTTTATGTTTTCATTTTTTTTTAAATGGGGTCCACGTTGTATCCGAATCCGTGGTGCATCGAAGGGCGTTATATCGAGGGAGCACTGTACCAGGAACGGTTAATTGTTGTACTGTATTTAAGTGATTGTAAAAGTTAGTATGGATTGTTTATGTCTGGCGTGAATGTACATACTAAACTTCTGGAGTCGCTCCCCAGGAAAGTGGATGAATACTACGGAGGTCGCGATCAAGACACTGAAGCAAGGCACCATGACATCGGAGGCCTTCCTAGCGGAGGCAGCCATTATGAAGATGTGCAAACATGACAAGTTAGTGCGTCTGTACGCCGTGTGCACCAAGGACGGACCTATCTACATCGTCACCGAGCTCATGTCCAACGGCAGTCTGCTTGACTACATGAGAGACGGCGAAGGGAAGACTATCGACGTTCAGCATATCATAGACATGGCGGCACAGGTGAGATACGGGATAATACACAATGTTCTATTTAATGTCAGCTTTATCTCCCGAGTAATCATTTTATGCACAAGCTTGAGCGAGTGCGAATAAAATTATTTTGCAAGGGAGACTGCAACACAAAACATGCAAACTTGTGATTCAATTTTTTTTTTGTTGATAAATACGGTACCTCTGAAAAATTGTTAATATTGTTTTTAAAAAGCTTTGTATTTCAATTAAACAAAATAATAGTGCGACTGTCTTTTTTAGAAAATGTGGTAAATATTTTAATTTATTACAAAGATTCTAAAGAAGATGATTAATGTTCAGATTGCAAATGGAATGGCGTTTCTGGAGAAGATGAAGTTCATCCACCGAGACTTGGCAGCCAGAAACATCCTGGTCGGCGAGAACAACATCGTCAAGGTCGCGGACTTTGGTCTGGCCAAGGTCATTGAAGACGATGAGTACAATCCAAAGCAAGGTTGGTAGAATGTTCCGGAACTATTTCATTACCAGTAGGTCTCTGCTGGATTTAGTCATGCCAGTTAAAGCGACTCATACACATAGAGGATTTTACCTATGCCCATTTTTATTATTGGTCATATGTAAAATATAGGGCAATATTTGCAAGAATCTGCACTTTAATGGATGAAAATGCACGAAAACCCATCGAAATACGCTGTTTTACTTGGCGAATGTAAACAATTGTTTGTTTTGAAATTGGCGAAGCCTTCTCATCACAGGTTTCTCACACATGGCGTAACTTTGATGAAGTCACATGTCAACATTGCATCGTCCTGTTCACCTAACAGATTATGTAAATAAACGACTTAATATGAGCTTATATATCGATAGCGGGTTATTTGGAAGGAATCAATCACACTATATGGTGCAGGATCATCAGCTATATAAGATTGATTTTGGTGTATGGGTCACTTTAACACGCATCATGACGGAGGGATTTAAGAACTTCCTGTTTGAGATAACTGGAGAGGTTGCCTGGCAAATGTCCAAGATGGAATGCTAGTAAAGGGGCTTAACTCTTGGACAACAACATGTCTGCTCCTCTTTATGACCACTGACATAGGAGCCTGTCAATCATTCTATATTCATAATAGTCTTAGGAAATTTACATTGAATCAACATCAACATCAACATTTCTAACTTATAAATTATCTTATAGTTATATGTACATAGACACTTCATTTATATTTAACTTATAAATGGCAACACATCCTGCAGATCTGTTATCTGGAACATAGTTTGAATTGGTTGACTGTGTATGCATGTACTAAATCTGTCACACTAGCTAATACTGTGTATGTATGTACTAAATCTGTCACACTAACTACACATGTACAAGATCTGTCACACTAGCTAATACTGTGCATGTATGTACTTAATCTGTCACACGAACTACATTTGGACAAGATCTGTCACACTAGCTAATACTGTGTATGTATGTACTAAATCTGTCACACAAACTACATTTGGACAAGATCTGTCACACTAGCTAATACTGTGTATGTATGTACTAAATCTGTCGCACAACTACACATGTACAAGATTTGTCACACTAGCTAATACTGTGCGTGTATGTACTAAATCTGTCAAACGAACTACATTTGGAGAAGATCTGTCACACTATCTAATACTGTGTATGCATGTACTAAATCTGTCACACTAGCTAATACTGTGTATGTATGTACTAAATCTGTCGCACTAACTACACATGTACAAGATCTGTCACACTAGCTAATACTGTGTATGCATGTACTAAATCTGTCACACTAGCTAATACTGTGCATGTATGTACTAAATCTGTCACACTAACTACACATGTACAAGATCTGTCGTGCTATTAGTGAAAGATTCTAGAAAGCGACTTTAAACCCCAATACAAAAAAAAATACAAAAAATTAAAATACAAGATCTGTCACACTAGCTAATACCGTGCATGTATTGATCAAATCTCGGACACTGAGATTGAATGTCTGTGATTGTTCCAGGAGCCAAGTTCCCCATCAAGTGGACGGCGCCCGAGGCCGCATTGTACAGCAAGTTTACCATCAAGTCTGACGTGTGGTCGTATGGCATCCTCCTCATGGAGATGATGACGCGCGGACAGATCCCATACCCTGGTTAGCCTCGCTTTCATTCTCAGAAACCTCTCATCCTTTAGCTTGACATGGTCCTGTTACAAATGGCACCCAACTTTTATTAAGGTTGTTTTCTTGCAGGCTGTTTTATCATAAATAAATTGTAACAGGACTATGTGTCAATCCTAGGATTCAAACCTGAGATGTCAACACTCTACCAACTTAGCCAAAGGGTACCCATAATGGCCGAGCCATGGCCCTGGGATTGCGAAATGTTTTTAATTACGATTTCATGTTCAACTCTTATGTTTTGTGCTCAATCATGAAATCGTACTGAAAAAGTTTCACATATCTCGGGGCCTGGCCTGAATTTCAAGAAAGGGTTGTACTGCCGTTAACATAATTCACTATTACAAGAAATTACCGTAATTTCCCTAATGGTTCGAACACTCTAATAGTTCGAACACCTAAATTAATCGGCGAAAAAAATATTCCGACCCTAAATATAAAAAAAATACCTTTTAAAAAAATCGTAATTTTCTCAATTTCCGCCTGGAGTACTGATACGACCCTTTTGTGATGTACTATCTGTACCGTGGCAGTACAAATATACTTGGACCATCAGTACCAGCTGGTACTCGCAGGTTTAATGCAACATTCCACTTGACATAAAACTGACAAGCCGTGATATAAGTGAAAGAATCTTGAAAGTGCTTCTAAATCCCAATTTATATTATTTTAAAAATGGATATGACCTGAATGTGGTGGTTCCTATTGATCCTGAGAGCGGTGCTGTTTGGTTGCAGGTATGGGCAACCGTGAAGTGTTGGACCAAGTAGAGAAAGGCTACAGAATGGCCAGACCTCGAGCGTGCCCTGAAGGCGCCTACGAGATCATGTTGAAATGTTGGGACAAGAGGTCAGAGACTCGGCCGACCTTTGAGTATCTGTTCACGTACTTCGACGACTTCTTCATCTCTACAGAAAACAGTTACAAGGAAGCTTGCTGAGATTGCTTGGTCTTAGTTTTGTAATATTTTTTCTTTACTCGATCTTCAAATTTAACTCTGTACCACTAAATACACCAATGAAAGATTCTTGTGTTTATAACGGTCCCTAGGGTGTCTGAAATAACATTTTATCATTTGTACACCCGGTAAGTAACGAGCACAATTATTGTTGAAGAACTCGCGTTCCAAGTGTAGTCCTGACATTGCCTACGATGTGTGAAAACTATTTTTCAGCAAGTCTTTGCCAATACTTGTCATTTCATAGTGCTGTTATGGGCAAAATGTCTCTGGCTTTTGTAATGTGTATCGGAGAATGTTTATATATATATATTGAAAACCATTATATAATATATTGTTAGTTCTATGAACTGATGGCTTTCTGCAATCTGCAACATTAATGTATGCTTACTTATTGAATCTTTTTCTAGATGTTTGAGTATAGATTTGACAATCACTAGATCAATCTTCAACTACTTTATGCAACGTTGTGGGTTGTGCTGATATGCAGATGTATTCAGTTTTGCTATTCCTTTTTGAGATGTTATGACTTTGTGTAGTAAATGGAATTTCACAATCTTCTAACATTTCCATTTTCCACCCAACTATTTTACCAATGGCTTTCCGTTATGTGCAATGCTGTAGATATGCTGCTGACCCATACTTATATATTTAACAGCTTTATTTAATATTGAAAGCTTCATCGTGGAGATCAAAATAGATTTACTTTAATGTTTAATGGTCAAAATGTTATGCAAGAGTGAGAGAGAGTACGTAGACCGGAAATCTCTGACTTGTGTTAGAGTGGCTTCCCCTTGCTGGTGCCTTGCAGAAAGAAAAAAATGTATTTTCATAATTATGTACTGTTGTTTGATCACTTTTTTCTACAAATATTATTTGTTGGGAAAATATTATCCACCACAAATGTACTATTTGTCCAGCTCCTACTATCAACTTCCATGTATTCTGATTGTCTAGACACCACAACCACACGTATTATGATTGTCTAGACACCACAACCACAAGTTTACTGGATATCAAGGTCACACCATGAACCCAGGGTTTAACCCTAATAACCCTAAAGCACGATAATCCACCCAGTAAACCTACTAGTAACCTTGCCAAAATATACTGGAGTCCAGACCTGGTGTAATTGATATTTCAATGTATTCATTTAAAATGGTGAATAATCAAAACTGAGTCCAGGAAATGTAATGAAAAACAAAATACACGTGTGAAAATTTATGGGCAATACTACGTTGCACATGCTTGCATATCTCTCTTTGGGTTTTGTAACGGTGGTTTTTTGAATGACGAAAATGCAATTGCGCGTTCGCTTAATTTTGACGGTAGTACTGTATATTACTATATGATACATATTGGTTATACAGTGACATCATAGCGCCTGTGATAGGCCAGCTTGTCCTGACGGTGCTGACACATCCACAAGTGTACTTACCCCGATTGCAACGCCATTCCTCCTCATTGCAACAATGTGATGTTTGCAAGCATACTACATCGACACAAATCAAAAGCTTAACACACGATTTTACGTGTACATTTGTTTATGTAGTCCATTGATGAAGGAGCTACGACGGTGAACTACTTATTAGCTGCATTCTAACTTCCTGTGTGATTGTGCTTTCTCCAAAACTTTATCAAATATATATCCTGAATGAGATTGTTCCTGTTTTATGATATGTTCAAGATGGAAAGGAATTCCTGTAAATTGCATGATGTCTTTGAAAATGTACTTGTGTTTGTTATTTGCCTGGGCCCTGTTGTATGAAACTGCCATTAACTAATGACGCGATTAGCCGTTATTCCTGCATTGACTTTCAATGCTAGCGTAAAGTCACATTAGTTAATGGAGGTTTAATGACACGTTTCATACAACCGGGGTATGTCTTCTAAGTAGAATAGAACTGTTTGAATTTTATTTTAAAATGTATTAATATAACAAACAAAAAATAAGTTTCAGAAAATTCTTACACTGTATACTTCAACAATAACCACCTACTGTTATCAGAACACAATTAATCAGTATTTTATTCCAATTATGGAACTTCGGAACTTACTGATGCCTGCAACAATTATATGTTGCTGAACTTACTTGATCTCTGTGACAATCATGTTGCAGAATTGATTTGATCTCTGACAACCATGTTGCAGAATTGATTTGATCTCTGTGACAACCATGTTGCAGAATTGATTTGATCTCTGTGAAAACCATGTTGCGGAACTTTCTCGATCTCTCTAAAACTAATAACTGTACCTACCTAATTCTATCATACTTATTTAATTCCTATTATTCTTACAATTTTTCAATGCATGAAATATTTAAAATGTCGATGTAAAAATACTCGAATGGAAATAACAGTTATAGTATAAATCATTCTGTATTTCACCAAATATTGCATACATCAAATATTATGTACTGTGCTCAAATTCCTCAGTTATGTTGGAAGATGATTTCTACAATATTTTGTTTAACATATACATGTACATGTATTTATATGATTTTTTTTCATATACAGATTTTTTTCCATTAATAACTATTTTATTGAATATTTGCTTGTAATGCGAATTGTTATTTTTTCCTGGCTGGATTAATACAATATGCTTTTTTATAGGCATAAAATTGTGCATGACCACCTGTTTTGTAAATAACTACATTTTGTATGTTTGATCTGTCTGAAATAAACACCTTAAAAGATAATATTTACAATGTGTTTGATGTTATTTCTGACTGATTATTTAATTGATTAATGCTGACTAAACTGGCCTACTTTGTACTTGTATATCCATGTATTGTTGGGTACTTGTAAGTTGTACATCTATATATTGTTGTGAAGCTGTGGCCAACATACATGGTTTCCTTTGTTCTAAGTGTACGTGAATATCCGAGATACAATACACTTTCTCAGAGAAAGTGTAGGTAATAGAAATGAACCTACACTTTTTCAAAGCATTAATTCGTTCATTTCGTTACATTTATTATGGATATCATAAAACAAACATTTATACATACAAGTTAACCGTGTGCAATTGAATGGGTATATAGTTACATGGTTATGACAGCGTTTTGGACGGTTCAGAGCCAGGCTTATTTTCAAGACCAGTCTTTATATATTCAGTTCGTGTTTCCCGCCTCGAATCGGCCAAATTCGAGTCAAGGGTTTACTGTATACATTATAAAGAAGATCGTAATTACTATAAATAAATAGCTTTCCACATCATCTGACTATATAAAGTATATTTAATAGTGAATTGTTTAATGAAATGTGAGAACCGTTCACCAATACAACAACATCGACGGACGAGGAAGTACTTAAATCAACTTCATAAACTTTATTCGAATCCTGTGAAGTCAAGTACAGTACATTGAAAACTACGCGTTTTCCGGAAAAGTTGCAAACATGAATTTCACCTATATAATCAGCTGATAATCATTCATAACTCCCACGCATGAGAAACAAGTAGGTTAGCCTTCCTCTACATTGACACCCGCGTCTTCCCGCTCCAGTGAACTGGGCCATCTCTGAAACTGTTCGTCATATCCTTCACTCGTGCATGACAAGACTGAACCGCCCGTAGACCTACACTGTAGACTAGAGTATACTTTATGTTGATATGCGTATTTTATTTATACTGTAGTAGAAATACTTTCGTTGAGAACATTATTAATATAATGCATGTTCTGAATCGCGTGTATTCCGGATCACACCCTCACGATAATGCGGATCAAATGTCCAATTTGGTTTCTAGACTTCATATCATGTATACATTCTAGAAACATATTTATATGTCTGTGTTTTTATAAATTAGGCCTATACATAACATAACACTTCTACTGTGTTGTACAAGTGATAAGTCTATATTTTACAACAGTTGAAGTGAGGGTGAGTTAGATCAGATTCTGTGTTCTCTCGTCTTCTCCAGCGACGTGGATATGGCCGTCCTAATAACTGGGTGAGAATTCAGAACTGCTCGTGCCTCTGTGATCGGACATCGGAACAGCGCCGCCATCAGTGCTGTGGGGATAATCTGTGGACCGGAAGCGAACACTAATAATGAACCGGAAGCGAACACTAATAATGAACCGGATGTGAACACTAATAATGAACCTGAAGCGAACACTAATAATGTAATGGAGGCGAACACTAATACTGTAATGGAAGCGAACACTAAGAATGAACCGGATGTGAACACTAATAATGAACCTAAAGCGAACACTAATAATGTAATGGAAGCGAACACTAATAATGTAATGGAAGCGAACACTAATGAACTTGTACATCCAGGGTATTTAGAGAAGAGAAGTGGAAGTAGCGTCCAACTTCCGGTTTTAGAAACATCACTGAAATCTTGCTTTCTCTATCTCTCTTTCTCTCGCTCTCTCTCTCGCTCTCTCTCTCTCTCTCTCTCTCTCTCTCTCTCTCTCTCTCTCTCTCTCTCACACACACACACACACACACACACACACACACGTCATCATCGAAACACCGACCATTATACTTAACACCATTTGATGGATGCATAAAGGTTGGGTTTCGAGGCCGCACACATGTACACTACTACATTCTATGTCATTTGTGTCCGCTATCCCAGCACGAGGTTACTAAATATTACCCTTTGCTGAGGAGTTGCCAGTCCGATGTGCTCCGCTACAGCTCGTGTGTACACGTCCGAGTCCAGGCCGTCGGTGCCGTAGATTGACCTTAGTAGGTATTCCATAGCCTCATCGTGACTCAGCTTAGAAAGTCGCTGTAAGTATACATTGTGTGGACAGATTGTAATAGTTTTTCAGGGAATCTTTGTTTTCTCGTCCACGGAAGAGTATAGGTAATTTATCTACAGGGCATCCATAGTTGCCTCCAGTATGTTGAAGGTTAAAAGTAAGCATTTGATTGAATATTTTCATATTCTAGATGATGGCAGGTGTAGTCACAAAGGTATAGCTCTAAGAGGGTATGGATGTAAGTAGTATGTTGCAAATACAGTGTAGGCTACTGTACAAATGATGCTTTCATTTAATTGAATCTAAAATATAGGTATACTAAATATGTATACATGTAGGCTACACAACCGCAAACATAAATACGCCACCTGTATTATTCCAATTCCTCTGTAAAATAGCTTGTTGTTGCTGAAAAAGAAAGCCAAACAATGACATCATGATCAGAAATTCGAAATAATACTTATGACACTACTTAGTTGTATACTTATTGGCAGATTCCTTTTAAATTGCAAAAGCAATTCTCTCCAAATTCTTCGATGAAGCTTTTAATTGTTACATTTTATGTTTCTTTTACAATTTGAAGTTGTCTCCAACGTCTTCATGATCAACAGCTACTTTTTAAAAATATTTTATTTTATAGTCTTGAAAAACAATGCAGAGACTTTGACAATGCCCATCCTGCTCCACCCGGAAGTGACTTTGCCTCACCTGACTTTGAGGTCCACCATGATGTTCTGGTAGACTTTGCCCTTCAGGATGTGCGCCCCCGTGGAGATGGCGTTGAGAACCCACTTCGTGGCCATCTCCCTCAACACCTGCCACGTCTCCGTGACGTCATCTGACCCCAGCGTCAAGGTCATGGCGCTCCTAGACATAGGCACCCGGACTACCGCGTTGAATTGCTTCAGGCTTTCACCGTCGATCTGTAAAATACCAAAATATGTTATTTTTGGAATAGGACAAAACCGTATGGTAAATCTTGTCGGACTGTCTCCTGTTAACGGTCTGTAAGTTCATTTACACTGAATGAGTATTATTATAACATATTTAACGCCGCACTTACAGAAATGGTATCTTCACCAACAATGACGCACACCTTTCTACAGACAAGATCTTGTAGTTCAAGTATTGATGGGGAACCTTTAAGATACAAGAGAAAAATAGGCAGTGTATCTTTAATGATTTGCAGCGTACAATCTCATGTAAATCATAAACTCTAAATTATATCCTTGTAGATCGTATACAAACTGACAAGACTTTCCCCAACTACATGATGGACTAAAATATAGTATACTGTACATGCATTTCAGTATTTCTTCATAAAGTCCCTTTGTCTCGCTCACTGAACACCTTTTGCAAGAAGATAATATACCTACTCAGACGATGATTACATTAACATTAACATTAACACTTACTAGTAGGCTTTGTATTTACCAAACTATGGAAGATATTATCGAAGTCATAAACGGACAGCCCACTTTACATGCATTTCTATTGAACATGCTTCTCTGACATACACAGTTTGTACAACGGATCCGATGTTCATCGTTACATTTCCTACTACAGGCACCAGAACTACCATCCTGCCTATGCCACGCTTATACGGAGGCAAGCGTAACTCGGAGTTCCACGCTTCCCTGAATGGAAACTATTGAAGTCAACTCCTGAAGTCAACTCCCGAAGTCAATACACATGTTTACCCGGCGTCAGTTCCACGACAACGTCGGCAGCAGTAATACCCGGGGCTATGTCTCTGTGGAAATCCTCCAGAGAAATCCGGAAGTGTCGACCCTGAGAACACAGCGAGATAACAATGATTATGTCGACCCTGCGAACACAGCGAGATAACAATGATTATGTCGACCCTGAGAACACAGCGAGATAACAATGATTATGTCGACCCTGAGAACACGGCGAGATTAACTGACGACAATTTATTTACAATTTTCATTTAATATAAAGAATTCGGAAGCACATTAATTTGTAATATTGACTTACTAATTTTGATATATCACCCTCGTTGTTTCTCAGAAAGTCAAAGCCCGTGGATACAAACCCTCTGACGTCATCCAAGGCTGTAAAACATTATAAATGAACGTTTTTTTGGACATCTCATCCTCTAGCAAGCTGAACAATGGGTATTATAACATGCACGTTGTACTAAATGATAGTGCAAGTTACGGAGCATTATGATTAATACATTACTAATGTCTATAAGTATCAGTATGAGATGCTATAGGATGCACACAAAAATCAGCGACGCGTCGTCGGCGGCGGAAATCGCTAGTGTGCGGCCAGCATTACTGTCTACAGAACGTATGTTTGGATATTCTGTTTGGGAACTGATATTTGCTCTAACTGATAGTGCTATATGAATAACTGATAGGCCCATATCTATTAGATCTATATATGTAAGCCTACATGCAGCTGTACCTACTCGCTCCGTACGTAGGCGGACATTCCGAGGCGTCTATCATCCCCATGAGCCCCAGCCCGTCCTCGGACACGTAGTACACGTGACCTCCCTCTGTCAAACTGACACAAACATGTAGAAATTTAATTTAATTAAATCTAAATCTGAGTTTGTTTCCGCTAGTCTGCCACGTTAAGGAAATGAAACATGATTTAATATTTATTTTACTGGAGGAAACGTAATAAACGTTAAGTTGTAGAACCTATTCCAAGTTCACGTAATGAGTTTAATTAGAGAAACGTATAAATAACAATATTGCAATACTGAATCATTCACGACACATTTAAATTACAGGGACTTGAATATCAACGAAATATGTTTAATTATGTTTAATGTTTAATGTTTCATAAGCTTGCAGTTTTGGGATGGCGGTTTGCTTGCTTGTTTTGTGACAACAGACAGAAAGGGGAAAAAAAACCACGTAACGTACTACTATGACCAGATTGTGCTGACTATTATTCTAGAACGGTGTTAGATCTACTTCAGCTTAGTTTCTTACGATAACAACACAACCAATAGGCTACCTCTTCCCCGACAGTTCAATTGCTCGTCCAATGTCAGCCTTGTGTTCATACACAGTGTCACATACTGTCTGGTAGCACGCCAATAGATTCTCTATACTAAAAAAGGAAACATATTGCACATTGGTACCATACACATTGTCATATTTATTACAGTTAACAGCATATCCTTTGCGTACACACACACACACACACACACACACAAACACACACACACACACACACACACACACACACACACACACAC
>JAVCKZ010071779.1:0-13716 GCA_034780755.1 Lepetodrilus elevatus
TGTCTGTGTGTGTGTGTGTGTGTGTGTGTATGTGTGTGTTTGTGTGTGAGAGTGTGTGTGTGTGTGTGTGTGTGTGTCTGTGTGTATGTGTATGTATATGTGTGTGTGTGTGTGTGTATGTGTGTGTGTCTGTGTCTGTGTGTGTCTGTGTGTGTGTGTGTGTGTGTGTGTGTGTGTGTGTGTGTGTGCGCGTGCGTGCGCGTGTGTGTTTTCCTTGTCAAAGGCTTTTCGTAACAGATTTTCAAAATTGTTCAAAATATGTCAAAATAATTAAAAATCGAAAAGATTGCTACGAACAAACGCATGTGGTTTTTGTGTACTAAAGTTGCAGTTGCCTACTCTGACGTGCCCAGGTTTCTCCAAGCTGGACTCCATTCGCTACAAGCAGGGTGTCGTTCAGGCATTGGTCAGATACACCATCCAACGGCTTCAATAAGGAAGAGATCTGGCTGACAACGTCAGTGAGATTGACACCTGTGGCGGCAAAGACATAGGACTTGTTCATTGACTACGGATCTTGGTCGCATACCTATAGTTAGTCCTTGTCAAAGACGTTTCAATAGCAATTCTGTCTTCTTTTTTTTCTTTTCTTTTTTTTTTTAAATTTAAAAACGAACTTTTTTAATTCTTTCAATTTTTAATGATTTTTTACATTTTTTAAAAAACTTCTATATCAAAATTTTTTTAATGATCATTTGAAAAGTCGACCGAAATTGCTATGAAA
Source organism: Lepetodrilus elevatus (assembly GCA_034780755.1). Classification (NCBI taxonomy): domain Eukaryota; kingdom Metazoa; phylum Mollusca; class Gastropoda; order Lepetellida; family Lepetodrilidae; genus Lepetodrilus; species Lepetodrilus elevatus. Next base: position 725 of record JAVCKZ010071779.1, read on the forward strand.
CATCTTTGACAAGAACTAACCAATAGTAGGCTAATATGAACGATATAGAAGACTATATTGATAAAGCAAGCAAACAATACTATTTATAGTAGGCTGTTGATCTGTTGGTTGTACTATCTATATTACTATGTTTATAGGTTACTACCTATTAAGCCGTAACCCTAAACTAGACTTAGGCTACGCTTCACGAAAGGGTCGTACTGTAGACCTGCTGGCCCCGAGATTACGAAACTATCTGAGCACAAAAACGTACTCAGACTATGACGTCACATGACGTTTTATGAACACAATTCTGAGTTGAGTACAAAAACGTACTCAGAAAAGTTTCGTAATCTCGGGGCCCGGACTATCGGTACTCTTTCGTGAAAGGCAGGACCAGTCTATAGAATTAGCATACCTCACGACTTCAAGGGCGTGTTACAAACATGTTTACTCAACTTCACTGCTCTGGGGTGTCAGATAAACATGCTCACGGCTGTGGGGTGTAACATATGGGTCTGAGGTGCAACATGCTCACGGGTTAGGTGCTCATTGCTCAGAACAGTTGTAGCGCTACAATAGTTGTAATTGGGCTCCCGTCACAATAGAAAGCGTTGACCATACAATAGTTGTAGCTACACTGGCTCTGAGCAACGGGGCCCTGGGGTGTAACATATGAGCCTGTAGTGTAACATAGGCATTTGGGTCTGAGGTGTAACATGCTCACAGATCTAGGGCATCGGAAAAACATGTTCACAGCTCTAAGGCGTAACATATGTGTGTCTGAGGTGTAACATGTTCACAGCTCTAGGGCGTAACATGTGTGTCTGGGGTGTAACATGCTCACGACTCTGGGGCGTAAGATAAACATGCTCACGGCTCTGGGGTGTAGTTGGGTTTGGAGGGGTGTCGGATGTACTGGGTGGAGTGGAATACCCTGAACGCCAGCCCCGCCAGGAAGTCACGTGATGACAGGAGCCCAGCCACCGGACGCAGCGTGAAGCCCGTGCAGTCTGGAATACACGTCAGAGCGGAAGTGATGTTTTGCTTTGACATAAACTATCAATAACATATACTAAAATACCAGATTTGTGTTTGTCTTTGGTGCGTATCGCCGCTATCGGAGACCATAAAGTATACACATCGTACATCATAGTACTACACCGTCTGTCAATATGTTCCTGTGGCATACTATCAACCGGAAGATCCGTGTTCTCAAACTCAGAACAGAAAGAACTAACGACGAAGGTTCTAAATAACCGCGTCAATGATGGTTATTAATTGGCAATTCAAAAGTATCAGCTCTCAGTATTGTTGCAGTTCCGTTAGTATCCTTGGTTCTTCACTACCATTTTGAGCTCGCAGGTTTACTGCAACATTAAGTGTTGTGTGTGATGTTGCAGGTTTCATATTATCTTGAAATAATCTTGAAAGCGGCTCTAAACGACAACATTCAAAGATATCAGTTAATAAATGGCGTCGCTGGGATGACAGACCTTTCAGGAATTGTGAGATTTCTTGAAGCTGAGGAACATTGTCCTCTCGGAATCCACAGTTGTCGATCAGCAGAGGGAAGATGTGGTTGAACTCTCGACATGCGTGCGTCTTGTACAGCGTCCTCAACTCACGAAATATGATGCCCCTGAAAAATCGACCACACGACACCGAGTCATCATGTGGCATCACAACCGTCAGCGATTTCAATTATCATGTCATTACAATATTAATGCGTATACATGTATGTAACTCGACAGAAATAATAATGTAATTAGTAGCATTGTCATGAGCCATCGGTGGAACTGCGTTACCGACAATATTAAAGGTATTCTGTAGGCCCACCTTAGGCTTTTACTAATCTAATTAGTTAGTTAGTTGCCAGCTGTTGCTCTTTGAACAAGCTACCAATTATGAACTATTCATTGATAGTGTAGCGGAATTGGTTGATATCGTAGATACATATGCATACATAAATTGACTATGTTGGCTTATCAATTCATGCACTGTTAGTTTTGCGTGTGCGATGACGTTGTAATAATACATTGGATCCGTCCAATCCAATTAAAATCAGATCTCGTTTCGCTAATTTTAACATTTTGACATTGTTTTGCTGGCAACAGAGGGGTAGCATCCTCACCAGGTCTTGGTTTCCTCTGGTGTGTACTGCACAGTGGGGATCGGGGTGCCACTGAAAGATGACATTCCATTGTATCGTTATCAAGTAGTGAGTAACGGTTAATGTTGTAACATGGCTTAAACACAACCACGATCAATACTGTATTACGGTAATATCCGCTACAACAACGGCTGGCGCGGATTACATTAATTATTTATACAAATATTATACATCAATATCCACAGAATGATGTCGTACACTGCACATAATAACAAATATTTATACGACAAAGATATATAACTATTAAATGTATGTTGGGTTTGACTCCTGTATATTGCGTTTGGCTTACGTCCTGAATCTAAATAAGTCTGAGAATTGCTTTCACAACACATCCTTACAAATAATAATTCTACAAAGAGTCATCATTTTCGAATACTAGCATACTCAATTACTCATACTAGTATCTAAAATGAAAAGGGCAATTTGACACCTACAGCTGACGAAACATTCCATGGTTGAAATTGAAAACGGTTAGTTTGTTTGCCATGTTCATGATTTACTGTTACTCGGTGTGTCTCAGATTCCCCCAAAGTATACGGACAGTATACCTACTGTTTATAATGAAATGCGATGTCTGCAAACTCCTTCCTTCGAGTTCTGTACACAGGATCCTTGAAACCCTGAAGAAACAAGACACACGGATTCAGGTGACAATAGGAATACCCACGAGCACAATATCCATCAACTCGGGACCAGTAATGTTTCAGTTAATAGCAATAAAATAAGTACAACCATTTGTTTATTTTTCTTTCTTACCGGGTGGTCAGAATCCAGTTCCGATCCGTAGCTAAGTATCTGGTTGGCGAATCGATCTAGCTCATTTATCTTGCGAGGGAACCATGGCACTGAAGCAGGAAATATACGTATTTTCTATTACTAATATTATTAGTATTATTAATATTAATATTAATAGTATTAAATGCGTAAAACACATATTTTCGGTATATTAGATACATTTGCCACAATTGTTTTAAAATATAGATAATAACTATAACAAAGCCAAGGAGAATTGAATACAATAACTGTCATAATGTATTTTAATCAATACACTACATATTAAAAATAAAAATATGTGCATTTTAGTTCTTTATCTGAACCGTACACAGTGCACTTATTGTTTTTAGACACATGCAGTTTGTGAAGTCGCCTTATAAAATACTTACTAGTACAATTGTATAATAAATGTTCACCTGTATATCTGTGTACGAGCAAAAGTGAAGCATTGATGAACGTTAGAATAATATTACAATTAAGAGATATGCTTGCTACATTAATTATAGAACAAACATTGCCCAAATAGATATCTGATGTTCATAATAAGCGCGGCAAGCATCCATACACAAACAGTCACCAGCTATATTAGTAGCAAAGCTTTGTTATATTCAAAGTCAATGTATTCAGTACGGTCCTCTCATTTAAACCAAATATTTGTAATGTTCATACTGAAATTCATAGCATTCACCGATAGTCATACGTTGCTGCATTGGTGGATCGTTTGACAAGAAATCCCCCGTTGGGCGCCATTGTAAGAGGACCCGACGGCGACATTCACGGATTGCGAGTACATCGCCAATGTCAATGAATACTGACATCAGAAACTGTAAAACATTGGTATGACCACACTCTACATAGAACCATCTTTTAGCAAGGTCAGTAAGTTTGCGACATACCGTCATACGGCAAACCCTTAAACTCAAAGGATTTCCTTTTTGCGTAAAATGTTCATACGTTTTCACAGTCCACCTTTTAAAACACAATGATACACATAGCTTCCGGTCTAACGTGACAATCGACAAGAAGACAATATAAACCAATAGTATACATGTAAATGATAATCAGTTAACGCGATGGTACACGTCTTCCGGGCTTGACACACTGTCATGTTCCACCAGGATGTTGGCAAGCGGTGCAGGGCAATAGCATATATAATAATCTTTATATTTAACAAAGTCATAGTTATATTATCCATTAGACATCTACAAAATGTACATTAAACTATGTGAACGGATTTGTTATCCGAAACATACACTTTTATTTCGACATATATGTTATTTAGATGCGGTAAATGCATCTACTGAAAAATAGAAATTGACCGAAAAATAGGCAAAGAACATGATGTTAAACAAACGTGAGGAATTTCAATTTCAATTTTGAAAACCTATTTATTTTGTTTCGATATCAATATATTATGTAGGCTACATAACCATCATACAACTATATGTCTTTTCAAGCAAAAGCGTGAATCAAGCAGGAATAAACAATAGAAAGGTGTTGCTGGCTGGTGTGTGTGCTTAGTGCTCAGCTGTGTAAACTAATAGCAGGAATCTTTGGAAGACCATGGAACAAAAGCTACCAAGCTTTAAATGTGTTAATATCATGAGTGACTGACCTGTTATTCCTCTACCAACGTTTATGCTACGACCTAGACAACGTGTATAAATCCAGAGAAATATGAACAACTACAAATCAATATGCCTATTAATGAATTATTTCACCTAGAGCGTGCCCGTTGTATCTACATCAATATGAAACTGTACATACCATCTAGCTCAGATATAACTAAAATAATTCAAATTCAAATATATGAATAATTACGTAACAACAATAGCAACAACATACAATGATAATTCATCCAGAAGCATGCATTACCATGCTGGTGTGATAAATACGACATGCATGGTTAATTAGTAATATACATGTAGATTTAGTGGATATATAGTTCGCTTACAGTTACAATTAAGTAGTAGTTAGTTGTTATAATAATAATGTGAATATTTATATTGCGCCAAATTCATGCTTCAGAAGCATGCTCATAGCGCTTCATGGTACAACAAGACATGGTCCGTTTCCGTTTCCGTTTCCTATTATAATCTATTGTGTTCCTTTGATTATACCACAACAAGGGTAGCCTACGGTCATCAGAGATCAGAGATCAGAGATCAGAGATCAGAAACGACTGGGACTATCAATACCAGTGATATTTTGAGCATAGGAAGATAATAAAAGCAAGCAGGCCACACACCTTCATCCTTCTGCTCCCCGACATTACGTGAGAGGATGGTAATGTCACGTGTCTTCTTCTTCAGGTCATCGATGGCCTCGTTCATGCCTCCTGTCAGGTTGTCACAGGAGACGTAGAACTCATAGTCCTTGGGGTCGTCTTTAGACGGCCGGGACTCAATGTGGTGCAGATTCACCTTGTGTGACTGAAGAGTAAGTGTCAGGAATGCTCTGGTGTAACCTTGAAGATCAAGGGCTTCAGCATCCTCGAAACACAGGTCATTTTGACTACACAATACCTCCATTTGACGGAGGTTTAGTGTAGTCATAATGACAGGTGTTTCGAGGCTGGGTTTTCAAAATCTTCTGAAATGAATGCCCGATGACTCCTTTGCATACCCAGCGACTCATGAAAGCCAGGAGGAATTTGACATTCGTTTCAGAGGATGAGACTTCAGATACTACGGACAAAGTGTTTCAAAGTGAAGTTTAGAGCCGCTTTCAATATTATTTCACTCTTATCACGGCTTGTCAGTTTAGGGTACGAGGAAACCAGCAACATCCGTAGCGATGAATGTTGCAGTAAACCTGCGAGCATCGGCTGGTACATCCCAATGATGATAACTGCCATTGCCACGGTACAGACCATGCTGCATATGTGGATATATTCCATCTACAAAATCCTCCTTATTGGTATTAGAACATGTGCTATCTTGACATTGACATGTACTTACATACACTTATTATAAATACATAACATATAAGTTATTCGCGACAAGATGCTATTCATCCTAATATTTTATCTTAATATTTGATATTATGATTTACTCCGAAGACTTGGCATCCTAAGATTTGACATCCAAAGCTTTGACATCCTAAGATTTGACATCCTAAGAGTTGATATTCTAAGAGTTGATATTCTAGGATTTGACATCCTAAGAGTTGACATCCTAATATTTGACATCCAAAGCTTTGACATCCTAAGATTTTACATCCTAAGAGTTGACATTCTACGAGTTGACATCCTAATATTTGACATCCAAAGCTTTGACATCCTAAGATTTGACATCCTAAGAGTTAATATTCTAAGATTTGACATTTTAAGAGTTGACATCCTAAGATTTGACATCCTAAGACTTGGTCCTAAAGTATAACAGACCTCGAAGACTTTGAGCGCCTCCGCCAAGGCTCCGACCTTCTCGTGCACGGAGAAGACGAGACTGGTGCTGCCGTCATGGTCCTGGTAGGTCTCCACGTACACGGGCTGGTGGGTGTGGCTGCAGTCGGCCCCGCCCTGTGGAGACAACACATGCGCACTATATAGCATATACATGCATATATTAATGAAATATCAGTGTAAAATTATATAATTTGTAATCGATATTCTGAGCTTGCACACCAACATTGACAAATGCAATATAATTCGATGAGTTCGCAAACTATTGATACGAATCGTACGGTGTATTATGTAATTGTAGTCCTTGTCATGATCAAAGACGGTTAATTCAACTTCATTGCAATTCTTTTCGAATTTTAGTTTTACTTTTACTATGTGAAATATTGGCAATGTATACAATATTATTTTAAATAAATGACCGAAAAGAATAAAGGTTATGTTATCGTTAACTTATGTTCCGTTCTGCCATGAACATCGTCACGAAACGTCTTTGACAAGAAACATATTGGGTGTGGTGGTCATTCGGGTGAAATTCTGTGACAGGGTTACTACTAATACACAGACGTAGCATAATTGGAGCTCGACGAAGGCAATGCAATAATTGCTGAATTACCCGATGAAAATGTCTTTATGTGTGTATGCTATGCCGAGGTATAATTATCTGAACTCAGTATAGTGCCTAAACGTTGAAAACAACTTTCTGTAGTGAAAATAATGCGGTGGCGAATCAAAATCGATGTTCACTAGGAATCACACCTCATACAACCTAGATAGTTTCTGTCAATATGGATTATTTGAAGCAAAACGGAATGTTATCCCGGGGGTAATAACCAATGGAAATTACACAGAAGCAAGGCTGATATGTCGATTTTTTCACAGCCGCCGTGAGAAGGAAATCAGAATAACGAATGAAAGATAATCAATGAAAGAACAATATGATTTGACCCGTCCAGAATGTACACGGAATATGAGTGCAGCAATATTATTAATCTATAGTCTCATGAGCCTGTGCTCCATGAAAGGTACGCACCCGTAGTACAGGCCTAATTCGTAGTGTAAGCTCAGATTTAGGCTGGGGTGTAGGACTACTGTACGGTACCTTGCATGGAGTTTAAGCCTGTGTATGAAAAGCATTCTGACCTGCGTTTCACGAAAGGGTCGTACTTTTAGCTGTACGTAGAACTGACGTAAACCTCAATTTACTCCCAAACTAAAGATACCACATTTTCGTGAAAGGACAATTTTAACGATTCCGATAGTATGGCTACGAACTGTTCTTAGGCTAAGAAGTTCGTAAGAATATTTCGAGAATAGAACCCCAGGTAATTACCAAAGAATAAGAATAGTTTATTTAAATGCCACGTGTATTTAAACAAAAAATAAAAACACCATATATTATTGGCTTATGAGGCATTGTTAAACTGTACAAATAGTAATATTAAAATATATATGTGTATACCATACTGTACATGTACAATTTATGTACAACATATAGTTAACGTTGCTGTGTTGTGACATTCATATTTCATATGCATAATAGTGCATGTAAAACGTCTAGATGTCTAAAACATATTTTTTTAAAGAGTGTGTATAGCCTACAGGCATGCACTATGCACAGTGTCATGGAGGCTATACATATATAATATACTGTGCCTGCAGTTGTGATGCAAGTGCTAATTAAAAAAGAATAGTTAAAAATTCCCATTAAAAAAACATATTTGCGTATTAAGTTCTGGTACAGGCATGTTTCATTTCGTTAATGTTAAACTCACCTCAGGCTCGATGACCCCTTTAACACCATATTATCATGTACGATATCATTTTATACGAGGCTAGTTGTTATTAAACATATCACCGAATTCCACCGGGTGTAGCACATTCCATAGTAGGCCTATATACAGTTAGAACGTTGTATTACAGGACCAAATATACATTTATTCGTTATCAGGGCAATATGGAACGCCAAGGTGACATTTTTCTGTCACGTAACATCACAAGTATAGCGGACAGTTTCACCTGAGTACTCGAGAACTAGGCCCCTGTCTTTTAAAGGTAGCCCTTGCTTATAATGACCATCACCGGCTCAGTCACTTTTTGATACAACTCCAGCTTCAAGGATATGATACTAGGTACCTAGAGATGGTTGAGAGGGCGATCGTAGGTACAATTTAATATTGAAAGCACCTTTGCCATAACGGATAATGCATGTTTTCAAAACTCAAATTCTTGCCATTCTACGCAATACAACAGCAACCAATCATTCCTTATCAGCAACTCGATATCCACCGGTGACCGGTAGCGTGATTCGCAATATGAGAATTGACTTACGAAAGAAAACTAATCTGAAAAATACTGTCGGAAATGATTTGTATATTCTCTATTCTCAGTATATCAGTACTTGTAAGTAATAACAAATGACTATGGATGGCAACCATTATTAGCAAGAGTATAATATGACGTTAATAATTGTGTAAAATATATTTGCTGAACAGCTGGGGAAGCAATACTTACCTAAATGCATCTATGGTGGGAGTATATGACATCCTATTAATCGATCAGTTGAGTAATTATATTCATGCTATTTTCAAAATAGTCGGTGCATCGTCAAATAAAAAGAGCAATACACCTGTTTAAATGCACACAATCAAATATTGGCATGCTATACAAGCATTTGTTATTTGTTCCCACCTTCCCCCCCCCCCCCCTTTGTTCCCACCTTACCCCCCAAATGACTAATATATATATGTATACAATTGATCAAGATTCGTCCGCTCGAATGTAATTCCCAGAGTGAATGTTGAGTGAATGTGCTTTGTAAGTCCAAAATGATCATTAATATATATCTGACTGTATGCCTTTAAGGTTTTAGGTACATCATCAACATTATGTCCCGCATATATTTTTATGACCGACTAAAAATAAATCACTCGTGATCTGCATATTCTTATACATCTTTCTCTAAATGATAAGTTAATCAAATGGACATAGGACATACTCCGAAGTTAGAAGACTAAACATATGCATCATGTTTAATAGCAAACTTAAATATCAGGTGGGCACGCCGCTAGTTTTATGACCTTGTTGATAACTGAAAGCATCACATGCCAGATAGGGCTTAACCTTGAAAAATTAGGTTAATTCTAACTAGGTGGACTTTTATTCTAACGTTTAGGCTATGTGGAACAACACATCTCACCCTTACAACCGTGGAAGTCCAATTACTGGACAATTCCCAATCGCCACAAATTAAAAGCTGCCCAACGTACTTTTATAGGCCCTATATGCTATACTATAATAATAATCTAATATAATAATAATAATGGAAGTTAGGCGATGCAACATATCATTGTAACTTCCGCATTAAGAGACAAACATATTCATGCACTACTATCGAATGAATATGGCTAATAGTACTAAGGGTAATAAATGTTTACTTAGGCCTACAAGGTATTTGCTGAATTTTAGGAAATCTGTCCTTTGATATTAAATCATCGCCTGAAGGCTACGCGCATATGATTAAGTTAAGGTTATCTAGGTACATGTTCAACAACAGCAATATTGCTACTGGCTGTTGCGTGTAACAAAACTAGCATATGGACTATGGATAGACTACACTTCGTAGTCTTTATTGCACATGATATTGTTTTTAAAAACATGAAATCTTTCGACTTTAGATATTATTTTGAACGCTTATAAATTGTATCGCCGCTTGTTAGTTTTATGGCAGGATGAAACCTCCAACACCTGTAGCGCATAGTACTGTAGTAAATATTACACTGAATATGCGCCATATTGAGTAGCTTGTCTAGATTGTTAGGCGCTATATAAATTGTTAAATTATTATTATTACAAATGCAGGACAGTCTAACAGTTAATTTCACTTGTTCATGCAATACTATTGGAAAGTATATCTACACTTCGTTAACCAAAACTTTCTAAGTGCTTGTCGTGTCCTATAGGTCGGATCGGTCTGGTGATGCTTAAAGAGCAAAATATCAACTTCACAAGAAAGATGTCCTTCCTAAGTAATAAAACAAACATATTTATACTGACCTATAATCTTTTGAAATAACAATAGTCAGTCTAGTCTGTATTAACACAAAAGGCATAGTTGGTCTGACCTCAACACAGACCAAGGATTGAGGGACAGCTACACAATATTATAGTCCTATAAATCATGACCCCAGCCACTTCATTCTGATGAGGGTCACCTTGGTATATGTCTTAATCCACCAGTGTAGAAAATGGGTTACATTTGGTTATGAGCGTCAAGTGTGTGATACATATAGGTCTACATTCGCTAAATTGGATGTGTAATACTTGTCATTACTATTATAGCTAAATGATATAGGCCTACAGCTTGATTATTGATTATTGGTAATTTCTATAGCGTATTCATAATTTCTATAGTCTATTGGTAATTCGTTTTTTATATAGCGTATTTGGTTTGTATAACAGAACAATTCTAGAGTGTATTTATTATTTATATAATATTGTAACTGTTTCCAAATAAGACAGGCATATACAGTATGTTTATATAGTATCACACATGCGAAGTTATCAATTACACCATCATTACATCACTTTTGTTTATGAATTAATATAAATGCATTTCCATCTGGTAGTGGACAAACTGAATTCAATAACACTGGAGACTGTATGACAACGTATAACGCCTGGTCCACAGCAGCCTGGACCCATTGGTACCGTAAACTATGGTAATGGCATTGGCATCGTCCTGGTCATGTCAGTCTCCGTGTACTAGGACTGTCCGGAGCCTTATGTTTGTAAACAACCGCCACATGATCGATGATAACACCACACATCACTGTACATCAGATACGCGGTGAAAACAGCGAATACCCACTGACATGGGGACACATACCTGCACTTTGTGATTTCCATTCTCAAGCTTTCTTTTCTTGCTGTGTTCTCTGTCCATGGTTAATGTTTAGCTGCTCCAGATTCCGTCTATCGATTACCTCGCTGTTGACGTTGATTCAGATGACCTTGCCTTGCTTCTGAATATGGTTGGTAGATTGGGACACACCTCCACGAGAATCAGGCTTTTCATTGGATAGTGTTGCACATGAGGAAATATGAGTGTCAACTTTGACGCAGTGTCGTGCTGTGAGAAACAAACGAATGCTTGTCCTAGTTTTACCAATTCTGCATACATACAATAATGTCAATTTATTTTGGAATACATTCTGATTAACCCAACTCATTGAGAACATACTCGACATACTTATAACCACCTGCCAAGTGGGAATGCACACTTTTACTGAGAGTGGTATAATTCAAATTCACTTCATGTGTCACCAATACCTAGTATACAGCTGTATAGGCCCTACTTCTTAAACTGGCGGAGAATGGTATCATTGGTATTTTCATCGAGTGTAACCAAAATGTTACAGATGTCAATCGTTCAGGTAATGTTCATCGATCACAGATACACTTTATAAAGAAATGTTTTACACACGTGCGCACAATGCAATGTCTTTGCATTATATTCTAGGACACTGCTGTTGTCTTTCGCTGATATAAATGCGTATCATATTTATTATAGATTGTTGGCCCCAACTAATGGTCCGTAAGATGAATTATTAAATAGTCATTCATTGCATAGAGTTGATGTTGTAGTTTCAAAGATCAATGTACGTTTTGCGTAGATCTCATTGACTGAATTTTGTCATTGCATTCAACTAAACTAAACGTTATCGAAAGCAATGGTTGACAATGTACGTTTTGCGTAGATCTCATTGACTGAATATTGCCATTGCATTCAACTAAACTAAACGTTCTCGGAAGCAAAGTTCAATGGTCTAATTCTACTAAATTGAAAGAATGGCGTTCTCTACGAGTGGCGTCACAATTGTCAATACCATCTAATACAATACGACACTTTCGATATTGTCCCCACCGCCACCACAAGTAAATAGCACACATTCTTGTAGATACAGCCATCGGGCACGTTTCTTTTGTCGCACAGTATATTACCATTACAACGTTACCAGCGGATCAATAAGCTTATTAGCACGTTTGTGCGTCCACTGGGTTCAATTAAGTAAATGTCGTAATACCTGTAATATAGGTATCGCTTTTGTTTCCCTGACACTACATGTCAATAAATGAAACCCGTTCGCGCCACTGTTCTAGATATCTTAACCCGACCACTGGTGACAGTTTCTTAGATAATGATTTGCTATTGTTGTCATTTATGTAACTTCTTTTCTTTTCTTTGTGACATTGACCTTGTTTGGGCTATTATTAGACCGAAGTTGTTCAGTAGTCTATTTGCCGGTACATGTGCTATAGCATGTTTAGGCTTGTTCAAAGCGTTTCATTATAGGACATACAATGCTAGACAGATAAATCTTATAAGAAGGCCTACATGTCCTTAGATAGTTATATTTTGGTTTTCTTGCATAACAAACGGGAAGTTGTTCACACGGATTAAGTAGATAGTGTGTGACAAAAATATGACTTAACATGTGCGTGTGGTCTATAATATACGCAGTAGTCCAATTTAGATAAGCCTTCTCCATTGATGTTTTTAAGCTTTTAAGGTCTGTGTACACTGGACACATTTTCCCAACATTTTTCCAACATTCTTCCAACAAGTGGCATGAAATGCATTGACCTATTTCGTAGCTTATCTCG
>JAVCKZ010071790.1:0-13713 GCA_034780755.1 Lepetodrilus elevatus
ATGGGGTCCACATTGGACCCCGCGTTGTATCCAAATCCGCGGTGCATCGAAGGGCGTTATATCGAGGGAGCACTGTACTGGCAAACCATACAAGTACTTACATCGTCTCTAGCCAGGAGTAGTATTTACATCTTCTCTCTAACCAGAAGATGTCAGAATTCTAGCCAGGATTAAGTCAGTATGCATAGACCCATTGACATTAGGTACAGAACCACTCAAAACTGTCAAATATGGCACTGTATTATGAATAAGTCCAGACGAAGTATCAGAAACTACAAGACAGCTTTCAGAAGTCAGAGAGAGACCAAGCCTGTGTAATAAACTATGGATCCAGCTCAGAAATATTGCCAACAAATCAACTGAACAGTCCACAGTTAACCATTGATGTCTCAAAATGAGGTGTAATTGAACAACAATCATAGAAAAAATATGGTCAAGATTTGAAGGAGTCTATTTGATATCCTGATGATTCAATGTGTCCTGGAACACTATGGGTCAAGATATCTCTAAGCATATCTTCTTGATGAAACAATTGCTCAAACCATTCAAAATAGAAACCAAAATTCAAGTAAGTTTGTTATTTACTGGCGTCATGAAGGAAACAGCCAGATATAGCTGTGATTTTATGATTTCATCAGCGAAAGGGTTAACCATGTTTTTATGGAAATATTCAAATACATGTACATATGAAATGTGTTCGTGATGAAGATGAAATGTGCTGGACTGTATATATACTGTGATAAACACTTCATGGTAAGAATAATTTGTAATATAAATAACGAATAATATAATAATCTCGTCTGTAGTTTTCTCGTAACTTCTTAGCTAAGAACTTCTTAGTGAAAACAGATCTTTTCAAAAATTAACATAAGCAGGAGCCCAGTTTGGAAAATTCTTAGTATTTACGAACTTCTTAGGACTTACGAACTTCTTAGGACTTACGAAGTTTCGAGAACACGGCCCCAGGTCTGTAGTTGATACGAGTCATTCTTTTTTTTTGGTGAAGATCCATGTATATAACTGAAATTATATCAAACAATTCAATTTTAAAATACATGAAAAAGTAAATATTTTGCAAGAGAAATAATATTATTGTTTTGATCCTCTTTTACAGATTCCAATAGAAACAACCACAAATGAATCAGAAAATTAGATAATAATCTCGAAACCGTATTGGAAAGGATTGATGGTCATATCTAATGACGGATATTTGAGTCACAAGACAATCATGAAAATCTCTACAATTCTCTATCAGTTCAATTAATCTTTGATGACCGTGACGACTCGGTCACAATGACACGTCCCGGTCATCAACGCCTTTCTGTGAACTGATTTACAATTAGGCGCTTTACCCTAATTCTGGCAGCAATTTGACGGAGTGCCACACTAATATGGCATTATGCAACTATATATTCCTTTCAATAGCTTGAACGTGGATTATTAAATTTCTAAAATGATGTCAAAGTCTCTCCACTGCTGAATTGATAGCGTTACAACCTCTCCATCCTAGACAAATATTGTGGAGGAGTGCGTACAGATACCTCTGTATGATTGCAAATTGATGACGCACCCTAATTAAAACTTGAGACGTGTATAACCAAATGAGTCGGTCGACTCCCAACCCATGGGTACCACCTAAGCGAAATTGGGCGCCTTGACTCATCCAATTACAAATGTAATGAATTTAGGCAACATCTGATTTTGGGGCAACTCTTCCAACATGGAATTCCATCAAAGCTATCGGGTTTCTTGACACGTTCTTGATGTCATTGCAACATCAAAGCTGTGGGGATGTCACTCTTCGGTGACAAAATGGGCCTTAAATATAGAATATTGACAGTTTCTAAAATGATTGCACAAATTGACACATTCCTTTGATGAATTTTATTTAAAGAGATACTTGATGAATTGGATGCTTGAACTAGGGATAATACGTCTTTAATGAATTACTGCATTACTTTTCAAATGTGTCAACAACTAGATGCCAACATGGCGCATTCAAACAGTCTACGATTTCAGCAGGGAAAAATATACACGGAAAGAAATGTTGATATAATTCTAAGGGCAATATTTAGAAAATAATTCCACAGAAGGATGGTCAATTAATATTGGTCTTTGATATTATAATGGAGTATTTGTAAATACGATGAAGAATTGATGAAAGTTGATCAACAATTGAATGTATTTGAGTCGTATCAAATGAACAGCTATGACATAAATTAGACCTCCGATACCGTGCATTAATTAATGATAATAACTACGTTTAGTATTGCATTAAATTATGCAACAAAGAGAAAGCCGGTCCAGCAAATATTTACCATATGAATTGACGTAAATGACAATGGCTATTATCGGGGGTATGGACTCAGATGCGCATAAGCGAGTTCAAGAACTATAATTAATGCACTGAGACTTGTCTAACAGGTTAATTCAGGCATTCATAGGTCTAACAATGATGATCTCTCCTCGGACCAACAGACCCGGACCTTAAGGGCGGACCAACAGACCTAGACCTTAAGGGCGGCAGTTTGCCACTTGGCGAGACCTATAGAATATTCCTAATGAATTACTGGAGGGGAATGAAGAATAAATACGACTGGACAGATCCCGAAGACATCTGGGTTCTGGCACAAGGGTCAGAGGGGAATGGCGATATTGGACCCATAATTTGACGATGGTCACAATCTAATTTGTCCAAATCCACTGATAATATTTTTAAAACTGATCAATTCTTTGAGTCATCTTGTTATTAAAATGTGGTCCCAATGACGATGGGATTTAAAGGAAAAATGTCAGGCTCCATTATTTATGCTTGGATGTTCACCGGCGAATCCCTCATTACTAAACAGATGCCACTCCGAAGAGAATAAGCCTGCACTATTAAAAAGGAACCGACATTGGTTTTTGGAGAAATCTATTGCAATTGAATGGTAACAAATTACCAAGACGAGAATTTGATCTAGAGAAATATCAACCTTACAACCCGAGGAACAGCATAAACTACATGTTAAGTGAATTAAAAACACTTAAGTGTCTTAAAGAAGCACTCAATTCACTAGAGTGAGAGCAACTTGTAGATGACTAACGTTGATGAAGGATTGGATGTCAACGTTTAATATTGTGGAGGATCATATTATTTTCTGATATATTACCAAGACTTTCCTCACATTCAAGTGCATTGGTGGTTATTTCTATATTGCAAGCTTGATATTAGTAGCCTAATGACCAAGACAACCTTTGTATCGATACAGCAGGATACAATATCCAAAATATGACAATCTTCTGCGTGATGCGAGACAAGTGATTGAAGACATCAGGAAACAGAGTCTTGACCCCATTGTGAATCTGGTGAAGCTCACAAGTACCAAACAGTCTCATTAAGGATGGCCATTATCAATGGGTCTGTCCATCAAACAGCTCTATTTAATAATGTTTAGTAATATCCTATGGTATTATAATCTAGTATGTTACTCTAACTATATTAATAAACTGTTAATCTCTATATCTGCAAATACAGAGAGAATTTTTGTTTATTTAAGTCTCACCCAATGTATACATAATATATTACATAATTAAATATTCATAAAATATACATCGGCCACTCATTGAGTTACGAGAGACTGATTATAACAAATATGTACATATAAAATAAATATACAATAATAGGTTGATTACTGCGAACACTTTCACCTGTCTTAAGTCGTCATGGTTCCCGTTCTACGGAACAATCGTACGTAGTACTACGAGTCGTAACCTGGTAACTCCTATACAAGGATAATGGCATCACGACTCTCCTAGAGACGTACGACCGTACAGTGGAACATGGACTTCGTGGCTATGTGAGTGTTAGTATAAGATACTATTATACGGGAGGGCTATTATAATGTAGTACTACGCGTCGTAACCTGGTACCTCCTATTACAAGGATAATGGCATCACGACTCGCCTAGAGACGTACGACCGTACAGTGGAACATGGACCTCGTAGCTATGTGAGTGTTAGTATAAGATACTATTATACAGGAGGGCTATTATAATGTAGTACTACGCGTCGTAAACTGGTACCTCCTATTACAAGGATAATGGCATCACAACTCTCTTAGAGACGTACGATCGTACTGATCGTAATTATCGTACTGGGTATCGTTTCTCGAAGCTCTCTTAACCGCTAAGGGACCATAGCACTCACTCTCTTTGCCGATAGCTAATACATTGCTAAGAGAGTGCTATGGTCCCTTAGCGGCTAAGAGATCTTCGAGAAACGATACCCTGATCGCTATGTCAGTGTCCGTATAGGAGATCATTTACAGTAGGGCTATGATGACGCAATAGCTATAAGAATGTAATGACGAAAGAGTGCCCAGCGGTACAAAATGGCTTCGTATAACACAATCTTAATTCAAATCTCAATGGTGTAGGCTGTGGCTTATGGTATGCTAGGCTGTACGCTCATTACCTAGATTATTTGAAATATAGATATGGTTTGTGTGGTTGAGTACTGTTTATATAGTGGTGTAGTTTGTGGTTGATTATTGGACTACTACTATTCCAATATAGTCCTTTATATCCTAATGCATATTGAATTGTATTGTATTGTATTAATGTGAATTTTGAGAATAAACATATATATATATTTGATTTGATTTGATTATTTAAACTGTGAACGTGGATGTCGCTGGATGGTGGTGGTTTATTTCAGTAAAATTGAACATACAATGTTTTCATATAAATTGACACACTGTTGGGGCGTACTACCCATTCCCACATACACGCGTCTATTTTATTTTTAATTCTTCAATTAACGTGAGAAAATAAAGCATTTCGAGGTATAATGGAATTAAATCACAGACGTTAGGAACGTGTCAAAAGTTTTTATACAGAAACTGTAATGAGTACAAGGTGCTAGGATTGCGAGAAGAATGGCGCGAGGTGCCGGTTTTTTTCATGCAATGCAAAGTATGCACTCCATTCTTGGAAACGTATTTGGCAAAGTGGCGAGGAGAGGGTGGGAGAGGAAGGGGGGATCTCTCAATGTGAAATTTAAAATTAAATTAAAATGTTATAAACAATATTGTACTGAATACTAACTAATATTTTAATTGTGTACTGAATTGAAATACTAAACGAGGAATGTGTATACAGCTGCAAGCAACTAAATTTTACGACCCAGTCTCGTTCAGTATAAAAATAACAACAGACTTTCTTCTTTCTTTGAGATTGAATCTTTTAGACATTAATGGTAGCAATGGGAATTAAAACCCTCTTAAAATACCTTGATTTACCAGATAGTAGTAACTAGTGGAAATCCCAAATAGTCCTGTAATGAAGTTCTACATACAAAAACATAATCCAATTATCGGTTCAAACGCGCTTTAAATTCTCGGCAAATGTTCTACGCAGTGAACATTAGTATTCCTGATATTTGAGTCAAAATACTTACCTTGCGGTGCCCACTTGTGTATGTCTGAGGCGGGTTCCTTGTCTTCGCATGTGTACACGATGTGTGCTTGTAGACGAGTCCCAGTCTGAGGGCGAGCGGCCGGTTCTATGAACAGTATTTCCTCGTCTGTCTGTATGTACCCAGCCTGTACGGGCAGTGATGGACATGTCACATGGTATATACAAATAATAAACCCCGGATAACATTGGAATTCAAACCGAAATAAATAGGGGGGAAAGAGGGGTTGGAGTGGTGAGTGGGGAGGTTTTGTCGCATTTTAATTATATCTTCATGGAATATGTATGATTCTATACCCCGTGGGTATCAGTAGTAGTAGTAGTAGTGGTAGTGGTAGTGGTAGTGGTAGTGGTAGTGGTAGTGGTAGTGGTAGTAGTAGTGGTAGTAGTAGTGGTAGTAGTAGTGGTAGTAGTAGTAGTGGTAGTGGTAGTAGTAGTAGTAGTATCCTTGGTCTGTCAGTGCCAGCTGTTGCTCACAAGTTTGCTGCAGCAGTCAGTGCTACGGGTGTTGCGGGTTTCTTCCTGCCCTAACCTGACAGTGTGAACCTATTATTGTTAGTGTACAGCATCACAAGTATTGGATGGAGTCTGGAAATGATCACACTGATGGATAAAGCGTATCCAAGTAGGCTACACACATACTACACACATACTACACACATACTACACACATGCTACACACATACTACCGTATGCTGCTACTACTAGCATGTTTGTGTACACTCTGGTTGTTAGATGCGTATGTATGAGTCATCTAAAAACGTGAAGCGGAAAGTGTCTTTATCGGATATACATTCTATGTCATAAAATCTGCCCTGGCTTACACTACCTGGGCTGAGAGGTGATAAAGAGTGTACATTGTTGTTACCAGCTGATACAGTAGACAGGCGGCTACAGGTATACATGTTGTACGTTGTGCTAGGTAAATGTTTGTCAGGTGGCATAAAGGTAAATGTTTTTCTTGTGATGTACAGGTAAATGTCAATTGGTTCACAGATAAATGCATATCGTCTGGGTTTGTTGGTAAATGTTTGTCTTGTGGAATACGGGTACATGACTGTCTTGTGGTGTACAAGGAAATGTTTGTCAGGGTGTGTGTGCAGGTAAATGTTTGTCAGGTGGTATGCAGGTAAATTTCTTGTGGTATATGGGTACATGGCTGTCGTGTGGTATACAGGTAAATGTTTGTCATGCAGGTAAATGTTTGTCAGGTTGCATACAGGTAAATGTTTGTCATGCAGGTAAATGTTTGTCATGCAGGTAAATGTTTGTCAGATGGCATACAGGTAAATGTTTGTCATGCAGGTAAATATTTGTCAGGTGGCATACAGGAAAATGTTTGTCATATAGGTAAATGTTTGTCAGGTGGTGTGTAGGTAAATGTTTGTCATATAGGTAAATGTTTGACATGCAGGTAAATGTTTGTCAGGTGGCATACATGTACATGTTTGTCATGCAGGTAAATGTTTGTCAAGTGGCATACAGGTAAATGTTTGTCAGGTAGTATGCAGGTAAATGTTTATAAGTCGATGTACAGGTAATATGTCTGTATGGTTTCTGTGTTGTGTATCTCAGTAAAATATAAAGGGGAGTAGTTTTTTTTAATTGTTGCCTGGTAGTAATTTAATATTCTTATAGTAAGATTCACGAGTTTTATGACGTAATCTACTACCTGGGAGTTATTTAGGCCGGTGCTCGATTACATAAGGTGAACAATCTACGGAGCAACCGAGAGGTCACCGCAGTTGTCCTGTGTTCGTATTTAACGATTTTACGCAACGGCAAGTAGACACAATTGAAGGTAAAGGTAAAAGGTTGAAGGTAAAAGGAGGTATTTCAAGACGGATCACGTTATCGTAGACAGGACAGGACGGGACGGCCTACTTCACGAGACGTGGGGGAGATGTAGCGTCTCGGGAGCGATCTGTACGAGTGATTTACAAAATTGAATTCTATTTAAGTAGATCGACTAGAGGAGGCAGACTAGAGGAGGCCTGATTGTAGTGGGTGGCGTATGAATGGCAATAGGTTTGTTCTGTGGGGGTGGGATAGGATAGGATGATGATATAGTTACTCAAATGTCTATTTGCATTTTAAGTAATTATTTTTTTCTAGAGTACATGAAACTTGATTTATAGAATATGTGAAAATCTATACATTTAGCATTCATAGTGTTACTAAGCATTGGGTTTGGAAATGATGCGTAGGTTTACCATGAAGCACCTGATTTATAGAATGTGTGAACATCTATACACTTGGCATTCACAGTGATACTGTCCTTAGTACATCTGCACCAGACATTGGGTCTGGAAATGATGCTTAGTTGTAGCAGGTTTACCATGAAACACCTATTTGTGAAATGTGTGAAATTTGTGAAAAACTATAAATTTGGCATTCATACTAGTGATACTGTCCTTAGTACATCTGCACCAGACATTGGGTCAGAAAATGACCGTAGTTGTAGCAGGTTGATCTGTCTCCTATAAGCAGATTGTCACTGAAGAAAACCCTAATTGCCAAACTTTCAAAGTCTTAGCATCAAAAGACATTGCGTTGTCCAAATATAACATGTAATTAGTGGATTCCGACTCCATCAATAATACTGTAATTCAGCTTGCGGAAGCTTTGTGGCGTGTCCCCTGGTGGTTCCAGCTGGTCACCCAGCGGTCAGGTAAATACCCCCCCCCCCCCCACATCTCTGCTTCCAGACGGTCAGCAGGTATCGGGCAGTTGTCTGGCTCCTGGGTTGGACCAGTGGACAACATATCTTCATGAACACACAAACGCTGTTTGAGAAGTGGCTGGTGAAATGCCTGCCAAATAGCCAGCCATACAATATACAACTGTTTGAAGATGTTGTATCGCGTGCCTTTTGGAATGGTCAGTCTTGTGTCCATCTGTAGGTGGGCTGGCGCTGGGCTGGTATTCATAAAGGGGCTTAAGTTTTGGACTTAATTCTGAAAATTTAGACTTAACTGAGCCACAGACTTAGTCTTCAATCAAAAAAAGGCTCATCTAAAAAGGTCTTAAGTCTGTGGTTACTAGGGGAATCTCCTGTGTTTTGTAATTTCCGGCAATATTCGCGATCTTTAACAAAGTGTAGTCATCTAGCGAACGTTTGAGGCTGAAATGTCTTCTAGAAATTGCGGCAGCCATGTGATGATGAAAAGGACTTAAGCCTCCTGTCTAGGGGGTAAAAGTAATTTTTGTGACTTAAGTCAGAATGTAGACTTAAACCTTTTTTATGACCATGACAAGTCAAAATTAAAAACTTAATATTGGGAATAGGAATATTGCCCTCACTATGAATTGCCACATGCCTTGAATATTGCTTTCACTGAGTGTTATAGCACAGTGATTTGCTGGTGCATGCACAGACCATGTTTAACCTTCCCCATGCACTAGGCGCCAAGGGGTGCCATATAGAATGTCCGTATTCCAGGATTGGAAGAGATTCAAGTTATGTAGTTTTGAGATTATTTGGTGATGATCTTCACAGTACTAACCCTCTCCCTGCTGGATTAGGCACATGCACTGCTCTTTAACCCTTTCCATGCTGAAGGCAACCTTAGATTCCCTAAAGCACAGTACCTGTGTCTAATCCAGCAGGTGGAGGGTTAAGGCATCTCTGGTTGCCTACATCATTGGAGAGAGTTGATCATGTACTAGCGTCTTTAGGTTATTCTACAAAGCAAACATTTATTCACCAAAGTTAATTTAAAAGTGATCATTTGTCGACATGGAATAATGAATGGCTTTCCCATTATGATAAACTTTGGCGTAAATTGTGCGTATATGCTCAAACACTCGGCCTTATACATGTTGAGTACATCGGTCAATGACATTCATCTATTCGAGGACAGCATCTGTTAACTTGACGCCACGAGGTGTAGATTTGGTAGCGTCCACATTGAACCACATGCTCTGTTTACAGTAGAAGGTGGCGCTTCTGTTATACGGCGTTGATGTGCATCGCTTAACAATGAGGCCGCTTCATTGGTATTGACACCAGACCCAACATCTGATTGACAAAGTGTGCTATGTCGATATGGACGAGTCCAGGAGGCCATAATGAATTAGTTTATAAATGCATATACAATCATAAATATAAATTCAGCAACGTAAATAAAAGCGTTGTTTCTTCAGATACATTAATCTCCTTCCCGGCCATTTAACGGAGGTTAAGTCTCTTTATTGTCACACAAAGACAAAAAAACATGGCTGATACAAGTTTGAATCAATTTTAGCGCTATATATACACACAACTGACATGACATCACTATTATATCATGTCTGCAACACAATGAACAGCTTACATGTTGAAATGCGTACGTGCTTGTATGTGTGCATTCATTCTTCACAGTTGAATTGCAATGACGGTAGTAGAATTTCTTTTTACCACCGACCAGATGTCGCTGTTTAAACTGAATTGATCCCAGTCGTGAATATACAGCATGGAAATTCCAGCATGAACTGAAGTTGATTATGAATAACATCATAATTATTGCCGCCTCACGGCTTACGTTCGCAAATAGCATGTCAGGTGGCTTCACAGTCATATTTACATATATCGTAGTTTAGAATAGTGCATATTTAACACGCTCTGTCACGTCGGTGTGCCAGGAATCAAAAGTTCATCAAAGTAGTCTTAAGTGTAGCTGTGCATCCGAGTGTAGTCGTGAATACGTAATGTTGTCTGAATATGGTGGCATTTTCACATACAGCCTACATGCATTGATGCTGGACATGCTGGAGATATGACAGCACATTATGACAGCACATTGTGACAGCACATTATGACAGCACATTGTGACATCACATTATGACAGCACATTATGACAGCACATTGTGACATCACATTATGACAGCACATTATGACAGCACATTGTGACAGTACATTGTGACAGCACATTATGACAGCACATTGTGACAGCACATTGTGACAGCACATTATGACAGCACATTGTGATAGCACATTATGACAGCACATTGTGACAGCACATTATGACAGCACATTGTGACAGCACATTGTGACAGCACATTATGACAGCACATTATGACACTGACCGACTTCCTGTAATGCGCTGCTGACTGTCAGTTCCTGTTTCTAGAAGTGTGGCAGACAGGGATGTTCTCTGTCCCAGTCTTTGTTCATAGGAAATGGTCATAAATATTGATTGCCAGCTGTTTGTGAGACAAAGGATTGTATGGAGATGTATATAGGTAGAGATTATATTGAGGTACAGGTACATAATATTATATATATGTGGATGTATGTGTGGATAGGCACTGCCAAAAAATATGGGATGTTGGTTTATCTGTCTATTTTGTCATCTTATTTTATTGACCTCCCTGCTGAATGAAGTCAAAGTGTTCTGCTGGATTAGGCACAGGTACAGCTCTTCAGGGCATGTTCAGTTGCTCTCAGCACAGAGAGGGTTAGATTTATCAGCCATGTCATGAGACAAGACATGTCATGTCATGATGGACCTTTATGTTCTGAAGCATGGTTCATGAAAAAGCATAGTTGGCAATGATAACATCAGATTTGTGTGGGGACTGCGAAGACCATTGTCCCTGGAGGATGTTCAGAAACAGACTTCAGGAAGCAGCATGGATGACCATGAAGGTATCAGATTGGTGGGAGATGACCCTAAGCTCAGAAACAGCCTTCAGGAAGCATCATGGTTGGTCATGAAGGTATCAGATTGGTAGGAGAAGTGAGGACTGCAGTCCCTGGTGGTAGCAGACAGATGGTTTGGACGATAGGCGGTCCTTTCCATCTGTCAGTGTCCCCCCCCCCTAAGGCAATGGCCACTGAACCGGATGTATTTATTCCAGTACCGGAGGCCTGGTCTTAGCGATCCAGTGTTCTCAGCCGTGATTGTCTGGTCTGCTCCAGAATCATCGTATACGATTGTCTCAATTGAAGTGTTAATGACCAAAAATCAATCGTGTTGTGAAGTAAGCATTATTCTGTTCTTGAATGCTGTCTTTTGTCGATTCTTCATGTAAAGGGCAGACCGTTGAACTGATCCACATATATGGGGGTACAAACTGATCTTAATTTTAATTTGCGTCAAATATGCAATATGCTCTTTATTAGTTTAATTGTGGTTGTACCTGGCCTGTTTAGCATTGTTGTCTTTCAGTACAATCATCATATCAGCGATAGATTCCTGCTGTGACAAAACAATCATTCACTGAGTCTTTCAGTACGATGTTTCATACCAATGCTTCAGGTGTTTCCCCTATTATTACAGGGCTCTCTAGCTAGCAAAATGTGTGCCTACAGCAGAAATTAAGGCACACAGTTAAAATAATACTTATCGTTACATAAACAGATTTTGTATGACCGGTGCAATATTTAAAAAATTTAAATTTTGGTTAGGTAGAATGAAATTAGAAAATGGAGTTTTTTTAAATTTCATTCCATGAAGTATTTACCGAGATAATCTACGAAATAGGGGGGTCAATGCATTTCATGCCAAACTATAGTACTACGAGGTTCACGGAGGACATTCTGACCACCACGAAGAGCTGTAATGTGTTCCTGATGTTGACACACTTATCTATGTCTAGTCATAGTGTGAGGTGGCAGCATTGGGGTTAATTATCATTACTATGCTGAAAGCTGTGTTAACTCTATAAAAGTCACTGTACTGCGCCGTTAATGGATAAGAAGGTTATGCTACACATTACTCTTATTTTTCATGATGGAACTTGGAACTCTCTGGGTTAATGCACACCGACGTCACCGTTATCACTTACTGGGTTAAGTTACACCGGCAAAGGTACGATTACTACGAGTGTACGTGAGCTATCTGTGTCGTATTTATCCTAGTATTTTCTGGACTAGTAGGTGGCTCACTGTATAGTAGATATCCTAGTATTCGCTGGGTCGCACGGACTGGGTTCCTGCCCCGAGGCAGAGGGTGTAAAACTGGGCAGGCGGCAACATCACTCTGCTCCAGGACCAGTTTAAGGTCTCGCCGGGTTTATCGCCGTCCGTACTGCGATAGCCTCAAGACCATTGGCTGTACTGACACCGAGAGCGGGCTCCATGCGCGTCTTAACGTACACCGTTACAATCCAGATTCACGCTCGACCTGTATCAAACCTTAGTGCATCTTCCTGGGAACATCCCCGACATTTCTCATGAATGTAATCTCTATCCAATGTAAATATGAATAATGATGCACAATTACGAAACTTTTTTAGTACGATTTCATCCTCGAGCTCAAATTTTATATGGGGATTTGTGAACATTTTTATTGAGTTACGGATGAAATCGTACTCAGTTGCGTAATGTCGGAGCCTGATCTTTTTGCAATAGTACATATGGCGTATTATGTAATACGTATGGCGTATTATGTAATATACTTCCATTCTACACGGACAGAGACTACGTTTTCTCGTTAATCGAGATTATGTCAATCTGTGACTGTTAATTGACAGGCAACGGGTTAACGTGTTCTGCGGTAAATGACAGGTGGAGTGTTAATGCGCTGTGCACAGATACGGGATGCGGATACGGGATATGGATTTGCTAACTGGACTGGTCACACACCAGTGTCATCATGCAGTGTCCAATCTTGTAGACATCCTTTAAAACAGATCGACATGAGCCGTCTTTAACCTATCCCCGCTGGACTAATCACAGACGCTGTTCTGTCAGGCTGCCTCTGGTTGTTCCCAGTGTAAAGAAGGCCTAGCACGGTCGTAGTATTTCTTCATGTTAAATCGAACATCCACTAGAACATGATATAGGACGATGTGAGATTGGATTTTGTGATCTGTTCCTCCATAAATAGGTCGCTGCGACGACATTTAGAATCATTATCACTGTGTCGCTATTAAATTACTGTTGAAAATATGTGTCTGTTAAATTTTCATTAAATTTGTTCTTTTTTAAAATTAATACAAACATATTTTTTTTACTATTCTGCGAACGCAGATGTCACCCTAGTTGTTTCTAACCCAATAAATGTGCTTCTAAAGCTATACAAGACCTCCATCTGTTACAATCCAATTGTGTCTAATTACACATGAATGTTTCTATTGAGTGACATATGGATTAGAGTAGATTTATTTCCCTAATAATGTTGCGTATGGGTGAAAGATTACTGCATTTGCAGTGGTGTTGGGCAACAAATCATTCAATTATTTCCTAAATTACTACAACCACTACTACTACTACTACTACTACTACTACTACTACTACTACTACTACTACTACTACTACTACTACTACTAC
>JAVCKZ010071812.1:0-13711 GCA_034780755.1 Lepetodrilus elevatus
CCAAAAATCACTATGAGCCTTATTCCCCTCAGGTGGTACCAATATCCAAAATATTGGGGGCTGGCTCATGGCCTATTTGGGGAAATGGTCAGAAGAAATATTGGAGATTTTATTATGATGTTTAAAATTCTCCTGGACATTGTACCGTTGGTAAATAGATGCCAGGATCTATCAGAAGAAACACTGGAGACAATTTTAGTCACGTTACTGTAAATCACGAAATTATTGCGTCACTACATGTTTTTTCCTGGTACTTACCTTTAATGCGCAGTAATTAAATGCGACAATACAGCGGTTGCATTGTTCGCATTAATTTCATGATTTACAGTATTATGATAGTTCAATTTCTCATGAACAGGAACAAATCATCTTATCCAATGGAACAGGAACAAACAACTAGAAAGTATATCTGTATATTTTTTTTGCCAGATTCTGTTTGCTTCTCAATGTCCATATGGGTTTCTAAGTATGCATTCTCAACACTTTAATTCCAATAAATTTAATGTCAATAACAGAATATACTTGACCTTCTCTGGATGGTTTCCAGTTAACAGTGAAAAACATGTTGTTAACAGTGAAAAACATGTTGTTAATCTAAAAAAACTAAGTCAATATTGAATACCTTAACCCTCTCCCTGCTTAAGGTGAGTTAACTTGCCCGATCACATGCAGAAATAGAACACTTTGATTTTATTCAGCAGGGAGAAGGTTAAATGTGACTTTATGCTTGAAGGAATTTGTGATGGCTTCATATCTGAAAGTTGTCACTTGAAGGGTTTTGCGAAAGTTCTCATACTGTCATGATCTATCTTCGTCGCAACTTCATTACATTTTCCCCCCCATAGCAGCTGGACTATTTCAGTTATATGTTCAATTGACAACCATATAGATTTACTATAATCGTTACAATATAGTTTCCTACATATCATAATCATTAAAACATATTTTCTAACACATTATACCCTAGTCAAGATTATTATTAACCTCCTTCTATATTAGTGGTTACTGTGGCAGACCTACACGGCAAATGGTTGTGAGTAATCCTGCAGTGGAAAAGGTGAGAAAGGAAATACGAAAAAAATAGGATCACATTTCCAAATACTGACAACAGTAGCCAACAAACATTCATAGACATGATAGCTGCACTGTTATTGATATAGAAACAATGTTAATAGAAACAAAAACATAGAACATGTGCGATATTAGCTTAACCCTCTCCATGCTGAAGGTAACCAGAGATGCCCTAAAGAGCAGTGTCTATGCCTAATCCAGCAGGAAGAGAGTTAAGATATTTTTCTGGCTTATTTGTAGACAGGATCAAGTGTCAAACAGCTTTATCTCTTTGCCGTTTTCCATAACTAGCACGGTATCATCCCGGAAATCCAAATCAGGCTTCATTCGCCCTGATATGGAATATTATCAGACATGATACTTCCTCACAGATATGAAAACCACCATGAGATAACATAACTATATTGAAACCACCATGAGATAACCAAATACGGTATATTGAAACCATTCTATTCTACACAATGGGTATATAAATAAGCTGTGCTACTGGTCAGATCAGTGGTCAAGTGACCAGTGCAAACAGCTGGACATTGACTCTTATCAACAAATGTATCATTGATATCGCTGGTATCAGCTTGCAAGTGTTAACAACCCTGTTAGAATTCCATCACAATCAGCCCACTGAAGTTATCTCCCTTCTGAGAAACTCTCCAAAAGTTCCTTCATGATAAATAAAGATGTTTACAATAACAGTCAACATTAAATTAGGTAGATGTCAAATTATTTTTTATGACGCAACACTGGATCCCTTGAGAGTGAAATTATAAAAATAATAAAAATAATAAACAGACAGAATGCAGGCATTTTTTTTGTATGAAAGACATTAAAAAATATACAGTATACCAGATTAAAATATCAAAACATATATTCAACTTATATTCCAAGTAAATATTTTAAAAACAAAGAAAAAAGCATTCATATCATATTGTATAGAACGCTATACATTAATAACAAAATGTTTGACTCTCTTAAACCAAAATATGTAATGTTAATATATGTCAACAAACCAAAGTATGTAATGTTAATATTGAGCTTATTATGACAATGAAAGTAATAATGTTTTTCATAAAAGATCACCATCATCCACCTCCAAGGTATAGTGAGTACAATTCATGAATCATGAAATTCCATTTATAACAGATCTAAAGTACTTCTACAGCTATAAGTCCAATACTATACCCAGAGATAATAATTTCACATTCTATGCTGAAATTTATCGCTATTGACAAAGACCGACAGTTGATGCATGAAATTAACATAGGTGCATTGCGAGTATTTATGACCTCTAATGATTGACAGCATAATGGCATATTTGTGACAGGCACATATCAATGTTGCTCAAGCTGTAAGTAAACTCCTTTACACTTGATTGTACATTATAGCCAGCAGTCCAAATATTTGCTTAATTGTGTTAGTATCAATGTGTCGAAATGGACGTATTATTACAGGCTGACTCGAAATAGATTCAATTTCATGGTTAATCACACACGTTCAAGCCAATATTGAGCTTTTGCTTAATGCACAATGCTGTCAATTTAAACAAGCAACTAACTGAATCAATGACAGTATTTATTTGAGCTATGTTTTCTATGGTCATCCATCAGTCTATAAACAATTGTACCCAAAATTGGCATCAATCAACAAAAATTTACAAGATTATCTTAAAAAATTGAGTACGATCAATAATTGTTAGTTTACACACAGAAAAACCAAATACTAAAAACACCAGGGCACGTTTACATGAGATCTCACCTATCATAGAGACCATAGCGCTCTCAATTGTATGTTGTCAGTTGCTGCGAGACTACTATCATCGCTTAATGGATATGAGAGCTTTATGAAATGGCACCCAGAAAAGTGGAAATATTAACAAATATTATATAACAATAATAAATAATTCTAAATTCAAAAACAAATTTAAATCAACGTAACAAAAAATGAACTACTGGAATTCCTACAAATCAATCTAAACAAAAATTGCTTTAAAATAACATAGAAAAGACCATGACAGTCTATAATGCTCAGGATGCCAGCTGATTGAAACCAAGCCAAGGTCCTACAGATATCAATTGAAATGCACTCCAACTAGCTGTCAGTCATCTATGACAATACACAACTGACAGGATTCCGACATGACGGCAAATGTACGAGAAGTGTCAAGAAATCAAAGAAATCTCATCAATTCGGGCAGATATTTTTTCCCTGATAACAGGAGATTGCAGTAACAGGAGATTGTGGTACAGGCTCAACGTCATGGACAACATTGCTGAGCGGGAACATATCTTAAACAGCATCAACTCCGGAGACACGCGAAGGAAGGAAACTGCTGACAGTGCGATTTTTCTTGCACTGGCGACGACACTGTAACCGATGCCACTGTTAAGGGTATTCTCTACAATTTATCCGCAGCGTTGATTTTTTCGTGATAGAATTTAATCAAGCTCAATTGAAGATGGAGCCAGAAAAAAACCACACAGTAGTGTGAATCAGTGGCACAGTGGCATGATGTGACATGCTTTAACACTCAATCTGTTGCAGCTGACCAGAGATGCCTCAAAGAAACAATCGTTGTGGGTAATCTAGAAGTAATAAAGTTAATCACTATCTGGAGGACTTCCTTTTCAATGATTTCATGAAATTATTATCGTGGCTGAAATTGTTTACAGTCAAATAAATTAAGAGATCTTTATGATCTGACATGTTGGGACGGATAAATATGGCAATA
Organism: Lepetodrilus elevatus; assembly: GCA_034780755.1. Taxonomy (NCBI): domain Eukaryota; kingdom Metazoa; phylum Mollusca; class Gastropoda; order Lepetellida; family Lepetodrilidae; genus Lepetodrilus; species Lepetodrilus elevatus. Next base: position 3,797 of record JAVCKZ010071812.1, read on the forward strand.
ATATTTCCCAAACAACACAAGCAGGCCGTGAAAGATGATAAACTTGTGAACTATTATTATTAACTCGTTGCTAGGCAACACAATAAAGTAATTATCACATTCTTAAAAAAAACACATCTCGGTTGTCGCTTGTAGTATGGTAAATTTAGAACATAATCAATCTCTTTGAAATTTGAGTAAGGAAGTGCGAAAATTACATTGGTGCGAAAAATACGTTGAAGAACAAAACTTGGTTGCAAAGAAGATTACTGTACTACATTAAATCATTTACATGTATTTTGGTTTCTAATTCTTACGGTATGTTTTTATTTGTTTTTATCTTCTTGTATTATTATAATATACATGGAAATATTATTACCATGTGTACAATTCTGCATAAGAAATATTATGACGAAATACTGTAGATGTATGTATATTATTGTATATATAGACTAGGATTAGGAAGTTAATTATATTATACTTATTTATGTGTAAGCATGCATGTGTGCCTTTATTATGTAAACTAATTTACCCTCATTGTTGGATAATAATAATTGTCTATCTATCCATCTATTCAGACAAACTGTATCTGTAAAACCTCTAGAATTCTATATGTAAAAAGTAAGAATTTTGGAAGATTATTTTAAATACGTGCCACATGCCACAAAGACCTCATTATATCTTGATGCCTTGAACATAACATATTTTCATTCACTGGTTCATTGTCAATGCCTGGGTACCAGCTCGGCTGAGATCACACACAAAATGTTAACATAGATGCCCCTCCACGAGCGACATTACCACATCGCTTCCACGGCTTTAAAACCCACATCAAGAACATCCCCAATGTGATTCAACGGAAGAAGAAAAAAATGTTGCGAATTTCCCCAATGGCATTCAACGGCAGGAAAAAGAATCCATTTACAGTCCATTATTTGAAAATGAGGGGAAAAAATGCGGAGGATGAAACTTAAAAAACTGTCCCTTTTGTGTAATAACATCTGTTCATAATATTTTGATAGTTTTGGTTGGTTGGCGACTCTGCAATGTTGTAGGGAGTGCAGAATACACTAGAGGATATGATACTCCAGATCGCGGAAGTCACGTGCCGACAAATAATATATTCCATAATCGAGAAAACGTGTTGCGGTTCAAAGTAGGTAATAGAGCCAGTCAAATATTTGTACAGGAGAAGATTACTGTTAATATTTATGATGTATTCAATTAAATAGTGAATATACGACAAAGTTCCAACATGTGACACTGTAAATATATCAACATAAAGTAATAAACGGTACAATTATTCAATTTTATCTCAAAATACTAAAAAATCTCCATTTATATCACTACAAAATTGTAACATAATATTGTGTAAAATATTTTGTGTTTTCTTTTAACAAATTACTTTATTCTATTCCTCTGAACAGAATAAAACAAGTTCAATATATGAATGCAAAATTGACATCATGGTTTAAATGAAAAAGTGGCATAGTCAATAAAACATGTTTGATGGTTTCTAGGGAAATGTTATTTAATTAAAGCACTACATTTGCAAAATTTGATGCCTTCCCTTGATATCTAAAATTGGTGCTTTAATGTCCTTCAGCACGATGTACCAAAATATATCCTACATACAGTATGCAGTGTGAGAAGACAATTTGTCTGTCTATCTCATGCATTTATTCAAAAGACAATTTTAGCATGCGACTGAGAGTCAAATTACAGATGCCCCTTGAGATGAGACAGAGAGAAATGCAGATCAGTGGATCTCGTGTTGCATCCCTTCAGTCAGATTATGTGGCTGTGTTGCATCCCTTCAATCGGGTTACATGGCTATGCCACCACGTCACTGATGAACTTGCTGCTGCAGTGAGGTCTCTGCGTCAACTTGCAGCCATATTCTTCAGCAATGTTCTGACCTAAAGTCTGTTCAGACACCTTGTGAATGTAGTTAACTTTCAATATATCTTCTCAATTTCCTTGTGGCCATGCATATTCTTCAGCAAGGTTCTGACCTAAAGTCTGTTCAGACACCTTGTGAATGTAGTTAACTTTCAATATACCATCTCAATTTCCTTGTGGACATGCATTTTGGTACCATGCATTTTATATGAACATAATAGAATCCAATTTTCTAACAAGTCAAACTTTTGTTCATCGTTACAGAACACATTTATAAGCAACACCTTCTGAATGTAGTTAACTGCCAATATACCTTCTCAATTTCCTACTGGCATTTTGGTACAGTGCTCCCTCGATATAACGCTGAAGTTGGGGTCCATTATAATAACGAATATAATTGTAGAGAAAAAAAAAGATTATTATTATTTGTAATTTTATTATTTTAAAATGGGGTCCACGATGGACCCCGCGTATCCGAATCCGCGGTGCATTGAAGGGAGTTATATCGAGGGAGCACTGTACCATGTATTTTATATGAAAATAATCGCATCCAATTTTCAACAAATCAAACCCTAGTTCGAAATTACAGAATTTAACTAGTAAAGAAACTACTACGATATATCTGCACTATCAATATCATGGCTGTAGAATTCTGCTAGGAAATGGGACCATTTACATGCACTTTTTCGGCCAAATAATTCAGATCAAAGATCAGACAATTTAATTTTTCTCATTGACTTGTGAGTCCCCATTAATGCTTCGAGTGTCATCGATGTCAGCATGGGTAGCGACTCATATCCACTGAAGATGATATCGCGGTATTTGACGATCATACTGTGTTTGGTCACGTCGCTGAATGCAAATATTCTTGGACAATATGGAATTGAGGCGCCGCACCAGCTTTGACAATCTCGTAGATAATTGCTTTATAGATGAGTCGCAAAAATCTCTTTTTAAAAATTAAAATAATGTAATTTTGTAATCAGTAATGAGCTGATGAAAAAAAACCACACACACCGAGTAATGATGAGTAATCTGAGTAATTATGTGTAACTTACATCTCAGACAGTCGTACGCCGCAGACAGATTTAATTCAGAGAAAATTGAGAAAACATAATTAGGATAGAGAATTAGATATTTGATTTTGATTAAAACATAATGCTGTCGATTGTAGTTATACTAGAAAGAAATGATTACGGCTGTGTTGGCTGAGGATTTCTATAAATAAATAACTTCAGTTACAAGATTAAGAATTATAGCTGTACAACTATCTATATATGTCATCTGTCTATACTCATTTCCCAGGATAGATCTTGAAATATTACTTCCTGAAGACACATCAATATTGTCCTCTTCAGGGAAACATAACAGAGAGATGGACTATACAATTGTCATGAACAATTAATTGAAGAAAAATACCATAGAAATCAAAAAGATTTATATGGCTAAAATAGATGTTGAATTTAGCAAAGGAAATGACTGGAATAAATATAGAGATGGTAATAGGATAAAGAGCAGAGACAGGCAAAGTCTGGCAGATATCAAGCAGGTTTTCGACATATTAGATATATTGGATGAAGGGTACAGGAAGTGTGTTACCTCAGCTGCCCTGCCCTCGTATATTGCACATATCAACTACCGATATGTACGACATGAATGACGTGCGCGATATGTACATCTTTACTGACGCATGCTCTGACATGAATGACATGCACGATATGTACAATTTTGCTGACACATGTACATATGGAAATAGTAATAATATGCACATGACATCAGGAATTAGTTTCAAGTAGATGCACTTTTGGCATACTGTTGCTAGTACATGTGGATCACATGTACTGGTACATTTTGTTCTTAGACTGAATTTTATTATGGACAAAAATAATCAATATTATTGAAAATATAATGTCCCAACACTTCTTTGATGATACTAATAACTCGCAAAATATAAAATATACTAGAAATTAATTCAAAATATTAATAACGTTTGTTTGTGGTAGAAGATTATAGATAGCCTGAAGGAGTCAGGATTTATTAGAAATATAAATCTGCCTGATAAGCAAAATCACTGCTCAATAAGGCATCTAGGGTTGCCTTCAGCAGGGAGAGGGTTAATATCTACAAAATATGAACAACAATATTAGTATACCATTACAATTCATATAAAAAAAACATTTAAAAAAAATCAAAAAGATCACTACCCATAACATTTACGGAGGAGACTAATCTCTAGAATATGACAAGAAAGATAGACAGGTATCAAGCGGAGCTTTTTCTAATATCTCCATGTCTGCAAGACGATAAAGACACGATTTCAAACGTGCACTTCAACCTGTCTCTATGGGGAGACAACTTCCTCACCTACATGAGTCGACTTTTCTATTTCGGTCTCCCCTTGGGGGAACCTACGAGGGTTGTGCTTGCTTGCATTTACATTCCGCGATTAGATAACTGTTGCAGATGGCAGTGATGAGCGTTTGATGGCGGTTCATGGTCTAAACAGTGCTGTATACCGGTGTCTGGCGTCTTGTGAGAGGCTGAGGGTGTCATCATGGACACGGAGCCTAGACATGGTTCTGTGAGCTGCGTATTGTTTATCGTGTTGTATCGGAATCTGGGTTTTTATGTCTGCCGATGTGCTGCACGATACATGCATGTGAATTCTGGCACCGATTTCTCGAAACAAACTTGAGTCTGAGATTTTGCTTAGCTGAGATTTCTCCGATTTATTCATAGCTGTTACGAGTAAAAGTTCAGCTAGTTTAGACTCAATGGGAAAAATCTCAGATGAGGAAAATACCAATGTCTGGCGTCTTGTGAGAGGGTGAGGATGTCATCATGGATATAGAGCCCAGACATGGTTCTCCGAGCCGCGTATCGTTTATCGTGGTGTGTAAGAATCTGAGTCTTGATGTCTGCCGATGTTCTGCACAATAAATGCAAGTAACTTCTGGCCCTAATTCTATAAACAAACTTTATTTTCCCCATTTACTCAGTGCTGTAACGAATGAAATTTCAGCTAGGTTTGAGTTTTTACTCGTTACAGCATTGACTCAATGGAAGAATCTCAATTGTGGAAAATCTTAAACTCTAGTTTGTTTTGAGAAATTAGGGCCAAAGTTGCTAACAAAATGGTATTATATGTCGTTACTTCTTTTAAATTATTACTTCAGGTATTATAATTAAATTTTTACAAACATTTCAAATATGGCACAAGTAAAATGGCACAGATTGGTTCAAACTCACTGTCAACAGATGAGACAGATTTCTAAGCAACAAATCAGAAATTCAGAAAGAAAGAAAAAAATATTATTTAACCCTCTCCTTGCAAAAGGCAACAGTAGATGCCCTACTATATACAAGAGCTGTAGTTATGGTTATTTCAACAGAAAGAAGTCATGAGGAAAATGTTGTGATAATGAAATATAATATCCCTGCAATGGTAGAGGCAATTAATTTAATAAAAATTGAATATAAAAGAAGGCTAAAGTTTCAGAATTGTATTCAATGCTAAAAAAAGTACCAGGTAGCAATATGTAAAGAACAGTTAAAAATATATTCCTGTCGGGGTCTAAATTATCACTGAGTATGGCTTTGAATAATAGGGCTGAGATAAATGGTTAGACTGCGGAGGACTCTCTTGCTATGGGATCTGGTGTCTGTTTTACATAAAACATCCATTTACTGGTACATCTGGGAAGTGTCGGCTTTCAATGGTTAAATTACAACTACACCTCCCGTCAATTGCCTTGTACATTTCACCAATTATCTCATACATTTCAAGAATACCCAGGTCTGTACTGTATGTTGTGTCGAAAAACTGAAGCATATATTACCACGGTATTCCGCGTCAACCTGCATGATCCGTCACGCTGTGGCTTGGCGTAAAAAAAAACAGGCACAAATAAAACAGTGTTACCTGAGTTGGTACATAACCGTAGTGAAAACAGACAAACAATCACATATACAACACATATTTCTTCTATATTTACTTCCGAAAGGAATGGAATTTGACACTGATATATGCTCCTAATGACAACACAATGTACTCATATTGACATCGCTATGGGCATTAATTGATATGTGACATATTCTGTGACTGCATATGACATAGGTAGATGTATGAATATGTTTATTGAATTACAGCAATCCAGCATCAGCTGTTTTGTGTCAATATACTGTACTAAAAATGTCAGAAGTTAATGTCATACACTAGAAGTAGGTGTAACAGATAATCGGCAAGCGTAAAGCTATCAGACTTCAGATAATATTTTATTAATATTGCACATGAAAACTATTTCATAAACATATTTATACATTTATCTTAAATCTGTCGGGAAATTTAGCATGTACAGTGCTCCCTCGATATAACGCTGAATTTGGGGTCCATGACATGCCACCCGCGTTATAATACCTGTGTTATATCAACGAATATAATCGGAGAAAAAACAAGTTTTAATTTTAATTTTATTTTTTAAATGGGGTCTACGTTGGACACCGCGTTGTATCCAAATCCAAATTTTTTTTATCGCAATTTAACATTTTACTTTAATTATTGGGACAATCAATCATTATTTACTCTATATATTTCAATGGCATCATCCAGATCATTGTGATAACAATAAGTGCAATACATCAAAAGGTTTGCCAATATTAGTGCAAACCAAAGTCAGAGTATACAGATGCAAATCAATCTTTCTAATAAACATCAAAGGGAGAAATGTATTGATGAACAAACATCAATAAACAGGAGCATGGTAGATATGTGTATTTGTATTTGTAAATGAAACACAGATTTTCACTTTGATGTGAAATTTGATATCACTGTTGAAATATTAACGGGACATGATCAAAGTGTTCTATCAGTATAACAATTAGAAATTCTACTTTTTAATTGAACAGACAAAGAGACCATACATTTGTGGATCAAGAACAATTAGATTCATTTTTCAAAAGATTTCTCTAACAAGATTTTCTACACAAATAAATATATATATTTAAATGAAGGTTTAGAGCAGCTTTCAAGATTATTTCACTTTTATTTGTTAGATTGGAATTATTGTTTTACGTCATACAACAGCAGGAAGTGTCCACCCAAACATGACGGTACTGTAGGACTTCAAGGTATAAACATTGTCTATAAAAGACAGGTGGCCATCTGGATTAGTGTTAAATACATAAATTTAACAAGAGATTTATGGTTGCTGTATCTGACTGGTTGAACTTTGAGCTCATAATGTATGGCTCCATAAATTAAATTTGTATATATATAAAACAGGTCCACCAAACTGCTAAAGTAGAGTGGGGTATATACACCCAGCTCTTTCAAAACAATTAAATATTTTACGATTCACCTGTATATTTATTGTGCATTGGTAAACATTGAGTATTCTACATACTGATTTACGATTTGCACATATTTTGGGTTAGACACTTTATAAATATGCTTACCGGTACTGTATTATTATTATTATTATTATTTTTAGTGTATACTTTCATAAATGCAATGAAAATATTGATCTAATTTTCTGGTAACAATTTATTCTTCAATATAAACAAAACAGTCTTCAATACAGAACGTCAATTTTCGCATCAAATAAATGACTTTACAGTACCAGGCTTGATGGATGTCCGTAAAATGATTTATTTGTCTCTCGTGGAGTCACAGAGGAAGTAAATGATAGTGTCCTCTCCGATAACTGAGGTCATTTCATCAGATCAATACCGCAGGATAATGAAAAGTAGCTGTCGTTTTTTTTCCCTCTCCGCAACAGAAAATTGTAACAGACCACTCTGGGTAATCTCCCCCTGGTTTTCACGTTAATTTTGCGCCGCCGAGGGGAGGAGTTACTGCCAACACACGGCCATAAATCTCCATCTCAGGAAGAATTTCCACCATCAGAGTTTGCAAATTGTGTGGCCAAATTACAGGTGTGGGTAGCTCCCTGAAAATGAACTTCTCCCCTGGGATTCCCAGGAAAACAGACTTCTTCCCCTGGAATTCCCCCGGGAAAACAGGCATCTCCTCTGATATCCTCTGACACAGCACAGTTTTACACAGCACAGTTTTACACATCAGAGATGGAATGGCCGATGGTTGGCTCTTCACCCCGATCAATACAGTTTTAGATATTGATGTCTTTAATTTGTAAATAAAGGCCTTTGGCATTACGACAGTCAATTTTGGGAAGCAATTTGGAACACTGTGCATTCTGTTGGTTAAATTGGAGGCTTGGTTCGGGATGGAAGTCAACAAGTATTGTAATTACAGCTGTTAGAGAGAGAAGGAAATCAACGTTTTTGGACCAAAATGGATTGGTTAAAAAAAACCACTCTACTGCAATGCTGATTTCAACATTAAATTGACTTTGCGTCCTATTTTAAAATATATACCCAGACTACTGGAATATGAATAGTTTTTAATGAAGATACATGGAAGTTTTACTTTGCATATTCCAAGAGTTATGCAACTTTCAATTTCACTCCCAATAACATCAGCACTAAAGCAACAAAACATACTATTTTCTAAGAAAATATTTCATTCCTTTTACGTGAAAAAAAAACATTCTGTGAAACTTCTATTTTGAAAAGAGTGATTATGCAGACAAAAAAGCTCAATTTTGAAATCTGACTGCATACATACGGCAAGTTTCATATCGGAAACCTTTGAAAAGCAAGAACATTGAAAGAAGTATGTTGTTATCTGAGACACCAATCACGGAAGGAAGTCTGGAGTAATATACACTGACATCTAAGCAACTGCTTGCATCTTTAACTGTACGCCTTGGAAAGTGTGTGCACTCCTCTGACATACCAAACAGAGTCCATGTTTAGCAAACAAAGAGGCAGCTGTTTAGTCTTTTCCCCAGTTACCTAAATACCTTGTGTTGCAAGTGTGTCAGAACCTATTACAAACATGCAGGCTCCAGATATGATAATCCTAAATGTCATCAGTTACCTCCCCTTTTTCGGAGACTAAATGTCATCAGTTACCTCCCCTTTTTTGAGCCATCTTATACTCCAGTGCCCCGTTGCTCTATTGTAGCTACAACTATTGTACGGTCAACGCTTTCTATTGTGGTGGAAGCCCAGTCACAACTATTGTAGCGCTACAACTGTTCTGAGCAACGTGACCCAGATCCGATAATCCTGTATCATCACCAAATGGCATCAGTTACCTCCCCCTTTTAGAGCCATCATCTTCTAATGTTCAGTTTGGCCAAATGTCAATTAAATAATTAACATGGTTGAGTAAATGTCAACTAAACCGTTATGATTTCCCAAGAAATGTGATGGTTATAACTATGAATGATGTGAGCATGATAGATTAATGAAGAAACCATTCTATTGTGAATAATTCCAGATAAACATTGAATGCAGCATTTAAGGCACATTGAATACACAACAAAAACAGAATAACATATTTAATCAGCATATTCAAATTCTACTAGTAAAGAGAGAAAATTCATAGAACATTTCCAACAAGAAATTAAATTATAAAAAAAAAGAAATATATATTTTATTGTATATTTGTTCTCCTTTTTCAATTCATAGCATGTGCACTCTAAAGAATGAGATAAGAGTTTACAGGAAATATAGCTGCACCTATCTGAAATGCATGATGCTAGTCACGACAACCTTCCATTATCCCGCTGACACGTGCCTGCAACCAGCATTAAAACTACCTGGCTTCTCCATTTACTAGATTACTCCTGATAGCTGTTACACAGAGCCAGCCTCTCTGGAATATTCACAACAGCTACTGCCTAGTACTGAGGTCGGTGGTAAACACCCATATTTTCCAACAACCTTGCTGCTACTACTACTGTTACTGCTGATACTACTACTACCACTAATACTACTGCTATTACTACACTACCACCACCACTACCACTACTACCATACTGCTGCTACTACTACCACTACCACTACCACTACTACCACTACTACCACTACTACCACTACTACCACTACTACTACTACTACTACTACTACTACTACTACTACTACTACTACTACTACTACTACTAC
>JAVCKZ010071823.1:0-13706 GCA_034780755.1 Lepetodrilus elevatus
GCTGTGTAGGTAGTGTAGACCCAGGCTAGCTGTGTAGATAGTGTAGACCTAGGCTAGCTGTGTAGGTAGTGTAGACCCAGGCTAGCTGTGTAGATAGTGTAGACCTAGGCTAGCTGTGTAGGTAGTGTAGACCTAGGCTAGCTGTGTAGATAGTGTAGACCTAGACTAGCTGTGTAGGTAGTGTAGACCTAGGCTAGCTGTGTAGGTAGTGTAGACCCAGGCTGTGTAGGTAGTGTAGACCTAGGCTAGATGTGTAGGCAGTGTAGATACTATCACAGTAATGTTTCAAGACACAGCCGTTCCCTTATTGCTAGAACTAAATTACGTCCACGGTTCACTCGTGGCGTTGTCTGATATATTGTGTCATTTTATTATCTCGTCACTGCTATCGGAGTGCGATCGAGTTGGGTTTTCTCGTAATACCTCACTCCCTTACGTGGCTATTGTGGGTATAATTAAGATAACCCACTAAATTGGTACGGTGGAACAGTGACTTTATCACCCCAGGGAGTGCTAGAGATGTCTTTCTCAGACGGTAATTTTGCTATGGCGTTTTCCCCGAGCCCGCAGAAAAGGCGGTCGATATACACTTTCACAGAATACACAATCAGCAGACTAACTTATGTGTGGACAGACTCTGGCAGAACAAAATATACCCCCAAAAGATAATCTAACCATACAGTAAAGTGAACAATAATAAGTAAGTGCGCTCACTGTGTATCCTAAAGGACTAGGGGACCCGCTGATGAAGCTTGCTGATATACTACGAAAACCTAACCATGCTGTACATGGTTTAGTATAACAGGTCTCGAGATTACAAACACTGTTCTTTTAGTACGATTTCATGCTCAACTAAGTTCTGTTCAAGATTTGGGCTTGGGCATGAACTCGTACGTAAACGGTTTCGAAATCTCGTGACCGTGTATATATGGATCGAGCTATTTTACGTGAATATAATGGACATGTATAAGCATGAATGGTCACGTAATGCATGTGCATACCGTATATAGGTTTAGGGTTTATAGTTCGTAAATATAGGTACGAGTAAAATGAGTCTCTATCAACGAGCAACGGTCAATGATTGGGGTCGTGCATCATCATACCTTTACTATGTGTATATGTCAAGGTGTGCGCAATGCTTTAAGATTAGGGTCGTACACCATACTTACTCTGTGTCTATCAAGGCGCAATGATTTAAGATTAGGGTCGTACACGATGGTTTTAGGGTTGATATCCACCGGAGACTGATGCCTCCCTCGGCTACACAGACTCCACTCCTTATTCAGAAGACCCCAGTAGCTCGGCCCTGGAATAACAATGTGGATAATGACCGGAAGTGAACCAATATATTGCATCAACATTGTATATTAATCTTAGGAAATTGGCAACTCCCTTGTGAAACTCCTATACGGTAGCGATCAACTAGAAGGGTAGATAAGAGAGCGCTATGGGTATGATTTCGAAATGTGACGCTATCATGTTCGCTAGGAGACCCGGCACTCTCGTAGGAATCAGAGAAACACAGATAATGGAGAACTGTGGGCTCAGTGGATCGAAAGGATGAGATATTCCTACATGTTCTTAACATAATCGTGAAGACATGCAGCAACGGGAACTGCAATGGTATAGGTTGATTTGTAAGCGGCAAATAGCTAGGCTGGTCGTATTCATGTGCCTATACCTTCGTGTTTTTTAGACTGTGTTATCTGTTCCACATTGTCTTTGTGAATGTATCAGGGGATGAAACAAGATGTGGATGTTTTACTATTGGCCGACGATCTTGCAATAGCAAGAGCTAATTGAATATAAAAACACTTGGCGGATCGAAAGCGAACATTGGTGTTTCATTTAACAGAACATATTGTCTTTCTTTCTTTTGCATTAAAATAATATATTTTATTTCCTTCTTTTGCATTGTATTTTATTTTATTTTATCTATTAATATGTTTTGTTCTATTCCATAGAGATGCCAATATTATCCATACACACAATTCAATAAACATGTTAGGACATTGTACCAAATGTATTACCTATAGTGTGACAATCCAAATGGACGGTACATTCATATTATCATAATCAGGAAGTCCGTGGATATTACAATACTGTATCGTTATCACTCAATACGCTGTCCTGACTGTAGATACCTTTGTCTCACCATTACTTACAGAACGGCATATTTGCGTGCCTAATTGGAAAACCCAGTTTTACACGTCTTCCGGTCTTGTTCTCTGACCTACTCGGTGTTCGTGCCACACCCGCGCATCCGCCCCCGCGATGTCTTGACTTCCAAGGCATCTGACGTGCGACATTACCACACTGTGACTGTCCTGGCTCTGGCCGTAGTCTGACGGACATTAATTGCACGGCTCTAGCTGGTAAGGAGCACTCTCCTACGAAGGAATATCCGCACTACACGGCTTCCTTAATCGCGGAGGTATACAAGGTACTACTTTGGGTGTGACCCGCTTCCTGCGGGAAGGCATCGAGACCCGAAAATGAGGCAGATAGGCGTTACTATCAGGCTGGCTATAGGAAGAAGTCCTGCTCCCATACAACCAGCATATTCATCAGGGGAGATGGTCAAAGTAGTGGTAGTGATACCTATACGTGATGGTAGTAGTCAAGTTACCGGATATATGTATTTAATTTAACTATAACCAACTGATTGATATATTTCGGAGAATAATCTAATTTGCTTGTGTGTACATGACCTATTCATACCCATTATCCTAAGCAGACGTCTTGTCAATCGAATAGATTATTTTCAAAACCTCTTCGATGGCTAAACATTGATAGGAATTACATGACAGCTATCCTTGTTGTCATTGATTCTATAAAAGAAAGGTTACAATATACGGCGCATCTACGCAGAACTTCCATGCCTAATGATTCACGGTTAATCGTCAAGGATGGGATCGGCCACCGCAACAAAGGCTGTTATCTGGAAGATAATGCTACCGTAAAACACATTGATTGTATCATTATTGTTTCCGCAAATGAAAATCGAACGTAACATCAGCAGACAATCAGCCCCAGCCACTTGTGCGAGCGTTGATCATGTATGACAACTGGCGTAATGTGCTACTACAGAGAGTACTGATTAACATCTAGGTGGTGTTCCATTGACTCTCCAGGACAGGCCTGAACGTCCAGAACATGATTGGAATATGGTGCAGGTGTGTCCAGGACGCGTCAAATGTGTCCACGCTGAAGAGCTGGTGTAGCTCATTCAGCAGCAAATGTATGACGTCACAAACACAAACTGCAACAATATTTGCCTCGGCCCTTTACTTCCTGTGTATGTACTGCACGGGCTGTTCCATTCACGGGCTGTTCCGTTCACGGGCTGTTCCGTTCACGGTATGGGTTGTCCTGGACTTATCTGTCCAGAATGTGAGTCCAAACTTGTCAATGGAACACCACCTAGGCTGCCGGATCAGTGCTTCGTCCTTCTCCGTGCACTGTAGGCTATTGGACATACACTGTAGGCTATTGGACATGCACTGTATTGGACATGCACTGTATTGGACATGCACTGTATTGGACATGCACTGTAGGCTATTGGACATGCATTGTTGGCTATTGGACATGCACTGTAGGCTATTGGACATTCAGTGTAGGCTATTGGACATGGTCACGCGTAGCTGCCGTCCTCGTAACCAACAATTAATTACGCCAAGAGTGCATACATCCATATGTATTCACCATCAGGCATTGATTCTTACATCGAGTTTGAATCCAAGCGTACGCATATGACCACCGGCATCAAACCCACCGTCTCTAGTCTATCAAAGATTCATGGTCGCTGGAGCTTTAAGAATGTGAGAACGTGCACTCGATAGTCCTGGGGACATGAGACGGTTCAGACCAAGCCTCACTGATACAAAGGACCGTGACTTGCTCTAGCGCTGCTTGGAACTGGTTAAAGAAGTACGTATCAATGTGACAAGGAACTTCTGCTGAGGATTGAAGAGATGCACTGTCATGTATACGTCTAGATATGTCCTGATCACTGCTACTGCTACTGCTACTGCTACTACTGCTACTACTACTAACTACTACTACTACTACTATTACTACTACTACTACTACTACTAATGTTACTATTACTACTACTACTATTACTATTACTGTTACTACTGCTACTAATACTAGTACTACTACTACTACTACTACTAATACTACGAATAATGATAATAATACTGCTGCTACTACTACTAATATTGCTACTACTACTAGTAATAATATTAATACTGATACAACTACTAATACTGATGTTACTACTACCGGTACTGCTATTACTACTACTACTACTGCTGATGTTGATGCTGCTGCTACTACTACTACTACTGCCACTACTTATACTACTACTGATACAACTAATACTCTACATCGATTACGAGATATAGTAGTACTACAATTTCACTACTATTGTCAACTCGCCAATTACGTTAAATAATTACTCTGCTGTTTAAGTACGTATCTTCAACAACATCACGTCACGCCCTGACAGTTTCTAATGAAAACTTTGCACGGAGAACTTTGCTAGGCAATCAGTAATATTTCTCATGTCCCAAACCTTTAAGAGGGGGTACAAACGCCGAATCAGCACATGCTCGGAGAGTTAAACAAAGCCTGTTTCTTCAGCAAATAGTGCGTTTCTCTGCCAGTGCTGCCCCTGTTATGGGTTAATTCAGTTTCGTGCTGATTTGCTGAAAGTTCCAATCTGCGCAGTCAACACGAAAACACTCGCTGAATAAGCCGAAGATGATTAGTCTCGCCCAAATATTTACAGAGAACGTCGTGCTCTTTCCTTTTTGGTAATTCGTCGATGGCTCATGAATACAGGAGGGAATGTGTTTTTGCGCATGCGCAGAGCGGTACTCGGTGCGTAATCCTTTCCGCAAGAGCTTGATATTTGCATTGTAAAGTTACTTCAAAGGATACAATTACTCGAGAATGGAGCGTATAAACAGGATCCACTCAATTTAGTAATGGCATTGCGGTAACATGCATTTGTCGGTTCGATAAGGCAAGCACTGCATGTGAGTCTCTCCTCACTCTCCCCTCCCCCCGCCCCCCGCCCCCCGTCTAATTCCCCAGCATTACGTTGTCCAATTGGTGTACTAGTGACTGATGTCGATGGCAGTGGGAGAGATGTAGAACATATATATGTTTATGTCGCGATGACCTGTCAACTTCTAGTTTAACTAAGGGCATAATTATTTCGTTGCAACATGCATATATTGTGGCAGTAAAATACAAATACGATTCAATACGAGTTGATGGTTGTCAACGGCGAGTGTGTACTTTTATATTGCTGTCAGTATATTTCCAGCGGACTTGGTGCGGATGACATACATTGTTAGACATGCTTAGTTAGACAACGTATCATGCTTTTGTAAATTCATAGCCCAATAGTGAATACAGTTCAGTTCAGTCAAGTAGAAAGCAAGTCATTTTGGATACCACCTAAAATATAAGTAGTCTTGAGAAAAGCAAGTGAGATTCGCTGTGTAACTGTTAGCTGGATTCATACTGTTAACGATGTCACACGGCGCAACTCGTTATTAGCACACGTTTACCGGTGTAACAGCCCAAACACACTACCCCAGGAAGCTCAATCTAGAGAATTTGGGGGATGTTACACCGGTGAGCGTGTGCTAGCGAGTTGCGCCGTGTGACATTAGACGTAATAGTGCTTTTGTTATGGAAGTGGCAATACAGTTGTATTTTCGAGTAGCCAATAGGTTATCAGGTGGGGTTTTCCCTGTTAAACGTATATCACTGTGGCAATCATCTAGTGATACTTCGTGGATTAGTCATGGAGATATTTCGCTGCCAAATAAGATTTACGGTGTTGTCCATATACATTCGGTGATATCTGGTATGCTGAACTAACATGTCAATTTGGAATTCTGTTGACAGAATCTCTTTGACATTTAGGTGTGCGTTCAAAGACACTATAGAGAATCCTCAGCATCGTTGCATTTATTAGTAGATCAAGGCATTATGGATTATGTGTACGAGCCAGTTCCTTTGATACACTAGTGACTTAGTTCCTTTGATACACTAGTGACTTAGTTCCTTTGATACACTAGTGAGTTACTTTCCCACAAGATACAACAATTACATTATGCCAACGTATTACATGTTGCTGGTTTCTATTGCATATTTAAATTTAATTAGAAAGTTACAACGGATCCTACTCAATATGATATGTATATATTGGACATGTATTATGTAATGTAGTAATTCAGAGAGGGATCGGGTTGTATATGAGGATCATGTATACATATTATGTTACTGTAAACCGTACACCGTTCTACCAGCACCTGGCTGTAGGCTACTATTAAACATATTGTTAGGTAGGTCAGGATATGAGGACTATCATTATACAGGTCTGAGCTAAGCACACGTGGGACAACTCAACTCAGCAGCAGTGACGGTTTCCTCTCCAGTTGCTAAACTAAACTAGAATCAACTAACAGGGTTGGGGAAGTAAACTAAGCGTAGAAGACAGCCCGTTCTCCCGGGGCAATGAGGCTTACTCAGGGCTGCATTAAAACAGATAACGATTTCGATAACGATTCCTATGTCATTCATAGTCCGTGGCTTAGGTCTAATGGAAGACTTGAAACTCGCTCAAATTGAACTGGACAATCTTGCTCTGTGATTGGGCTGAAATGGGATCCTTATTTTCTCGCTACATTGACGTATCTTCAGTTGGGTTTGATTTGTTTCTTGATATATTTGGACGATTGACATACAGAAGCCCTGGAGTGGAAGTTCTGAACAGATTAGAGGACGGCTTGTCATGAACCATCGTTGGTGGTGTCGTTCTTTGACACATTTGTTTCTTATGAGATAACGATGCTCACACGATTCCTAGATATGTCTCTGTATTGGCGTGGTACATTAATAATCATCGTATAGGTATGAATCTTGGGCACATTTGTTCATTTATGAGACAGCGTTGTCTAGATATGGATGTTAAAGTGACTCATAAACCAACATCAAACTTATAGAGGTGATGATTCTACAGCATGTACTGTGATTCATTCATTCCGAATCGAATGACCTGCTATCGATAAATAAGCTCATTTTAAGTCGTGTAGTTAAATAGCCTGTTTGAAAAGGTGAATGTTGTATTATCACTGATTATGTCAGTGATATATCTGGAAAACGAAGATAACACTTCAACAGCACGTACCTGAAATACCCTGATACGTCCACCAATTCGTCCAAAGGTCACCTGAAGATAGAATAACCATATTAAAGATACATACGTTATGGAACACGACACCGGGAAATGTCAACTACTAGTGGAGGCTTATCGACGTGCTATGTTGTAATGGAAGCACTGTAGACACGTTCTCCAGGACATTCACCACGCAAACGTTCTGAACATGGCCTTTTTTGTTATATCTGTGGTACATGGCAAGACAGACTGGAGCCACACGTGTACATCCTAGATCGACTGGAGCCACAAGTATGCATCCTAGATCGACTGGAGCCATTTCTTATATGTTCTATGCTTCCTAGATCGACTTGTCTACACTAGAACTGTATCCGTAGGCGTTTTATCTAGACATTCTGACATAACGACTGTCTATTTTAATGTTATTCGAGGTGAAGCTTTCCTATTTAGTATACAATGACGAGAAACGTTTGAATTATCTGAACAATTAAACGGTAATAAAGTAGTAATGTATATCAATAACAATATGTCTAGTATATGTGTATGTGTGTGTGTGTGTGCGTGTGTGTGTGTGTGTGTGTGTGTGCGTGTGTGGGTGCGTGTGTATGTGTGTGTGTTTGCTTGAGTACAGGGATATGTGTACTCGGAGGATATTTTTATTTGAACGAATTCTTAAATCAAAGATGTGGCCTGTATTCATTATGCCAACCACCGAATCATGCTTACATAGATCCAATAGATAGAATGCTTCCAATAGATAGGATATGTCACGTGACGTCCCCTGTCCGGTCTATCAAGAGACGATGGAGGTTGTGGTAATTGGAACGTCTAACCCCCGTGTCGGGCCACTTAGACATCGATTAGACATCAATTGTGACATTATCATTTTCTGTATTGACACCAATACAAGTCGAGAGGCGGTTATCATTATGGCGGGAACTCTGACCCGGGCGTCCATAGCTCGATGATAGCCTTGACGATGCCGAGATATAGTGCTTATCAATTGACAATTCATAGAGTCTTATTTAAGTATGATTATTAATCTGAAATACAGCTTTTATTGGCCGTGTTCATTAGTATTTTATATACAAGTGAAACTGTCTCTGCTGAACGTATGACACCAGTTCTAGCTTCATCAAATGACAAGGCATCATATTCCAAGGGTGGTTACGCAACAAAGGGGCGTAACTGTAGATACACAACAAAGGGCGTAACTGTAGATACACAACAAATGGCGTAACTGTAGATACACAACAAAGGGCGTAACTGTAGATACACAACATGAGGCGTAACTGTAGATCTTACACTTCCGGTCTTCCTTCTTACACTTCCGGTGTCCACTACTTACAACACGTACATGTAGCCGTATGTGAAATAAAATGTTCCTACTGGGAACATTGAGAACTAATTTATTGTTCAGTGTTGTAGAAGTTCTGTAGACCGCCAATCCCAACATATAGATAATCTCTACCGAGTGTCTTTTGATATCAATGTTATCCTACGAGTTGATAAAAGTAACCACAATCCGAAGCTTTGCCGAGGATTTTGGTTACTTTTAACAATGAGTAGGATAACATTGATATCAAAAGACACGAGGTTGATATTTTATTTGTTACCCAATGTCAGTAAATACGTCATTTAAGAAGAAAGGCCCCACTTCATGTGTGAACGTTTTTACTGGGCAGTCAATGAACAATCTGATGTGCTGTTGCACTGTGACGTCATACCATTGTTATGACGGTGGCGACAGTCGGTGGTCATGACATCACAATGGTAGAATCGTTGGTTACTGTAGGATAACTATGCAAATTAGTAAGTATTGCCCAATCAGTAGGAGCCAGTATTGGGTGATAAACGTTTATATCATAGTGCATGTATTCTTTTTACCAACGGATGTATGGGTATGGCAGCATGTATAACGTAACGTATTGATTGATAGTAGTTGTCAAAATAATGGTATCGGTTTGCATTGCCATTGGGCATTACACCCAAAGCAAACCCCAAAAGAACACATCAATTTCCTGCCGAGGTCATGATAGTAATGGCACAAATCAACGTTGTCATACTCGGACACACCTTCCTCAGCAAAGACCACAAACATCCCCCACGGGTACCGTAAAGCAGAGTGAAATAGTAGCCTGCTGTTACACACGATATATTTCGTTCCGTTGTTTAACTTTAGGAACAAGCATAATTATGGACAAAGCAGTTTCTGAACAAAACGTACACACATGGGTCGAAGAGAACGTCGTATCAAGTTCAATATCATGTCTCCGAATTAGGTCATTACAGTCATCGTGCCCGCAAATGACCAATTTAAATTAGAGTTACTCACGAAATCATTCGATGTGAAGATAACAATGTGTGCATCATCGTTTGTAACTCATGAACTACTATACGACTCTACTTTATGATACCCACGTGGACTGTTTATGATACCCATGTGGACTGTTTATGATACCCATGTGGACTGTTTATGATACCCATGTGGACTATTTTGGTCTTCGCTGTGGTGGGTTCTCTGCGTATGCCGACGTTGATTGGCTGCGGTTAATATCACGACCTTAGCTGAACAACGGTTTCCCCCCAGTGTACAGCACTAACAGTTGTTACGACCAATACCAATGAATACGTTAAACTAGAAAATGATGTCTCACATCTATTATATAAAGCAGCAGGTACAGACACAAATAAAGCTCATATATTAACAACAGTGAACTCACTATGGACCTGGGTATCGTTTCTCAAAACAGCTAGAAAGGAGCAGGATATCGCTTCTCGAAGCTCTCTTAGCCGCTCAGGGACCATACCACTCTCTTAGCAATGTATTATCTATCGGCAAAGAGAGTGCTATGGTACCTTAGAGGCTAAGAGAGCTTCGAGAAACGATACCCTGCTCCTTTCTAGCTGTTTTGTCTGTACTTTATGTCCAACGCATGCGCAGTTACACTGTGCGGTGTTGATTCTTGGTAACTGCGCATGCGTCTGACAGAAAGTACAGACAGAACAGATAGAAAGGAGCAGGCCCTATGTTATAGCAGTAGCAGTGCGGGTGCGTGTGCATCAATGCTCTTTAAATTCACAATAGTATTTACTTAATGCAAATATCCAATAAAGACCCACTCCCTTTCTTAGCACACACATTAGAGTGGCGGGTCCCCGCAGACCTCTAATGGCGGCAAATCATGGGCGATTAGCAAGCACTTCACCATAAGACCGGCTAGGCCTGCTGCCCGTCAATAGAGATTTAAAGAACGCCGGTTCCATCGACTACATTCGACGACCACCGATGAAGAATTAATTAACGAACACCTGGAATGTCGACGGGCGACTGTCCTGCAAACTGAAATCAAGTTATCAATCTTCCGAATTGAAAAGCAACTAAAATAAACTAACTGTAAAAACGTCAATAATACTGAATCAGGGGGTTAACTGGGGAGAGAGGGGGGCTGGGGGTGTTGACAACCGGAGCGATGCCTCCAGGCGGGGGAGCGAGTGATTGCGATCAGTGTGAGGAGTTTGGCGAGGAAGTGGGCATGACCATGATTAGGGTTTCTACTCTCATCTCGCATGAGGGTCTTTGTTCCAGGAGGAAGCGCTATGATCTGCATGTCCAGAGATGTGTGCATGGCCAGTTGCTAATGCCTACACAGTTGTCACATTTAATCATGCAAATAAATGCTGTCCGTGACCTTCAAATATTGATGGGTCAAGGACGTTAATTCAATTTTCAATCAATCATCATGCCAAATGTTTATACTTGATAGCAATACTTAAGGAAGTGGATGGCATTCGTATAGTGGAAATTGAACAATCACTTATTCTAGGTGTGAATATAGAACATAATGCATACTACAATCGGAGAAATCATAATATTATGAGCTTTCTAAATTTACTAGAAAAATCAGTATTCGTTTATGTATGTATGTGTGTGTGTGTGTGTGTGTGTGTGTGTGTGTGTGTGTGTGTGTGTGTGTGTGTGTGTGTGTGTGTGTGTGTATGTATGTATGTATGTATGTAGGTCATTGTCGTGGCTGAAGCTCATTTATCATTTCTTTGTATTTAGGCACTACAGCAACTACTACCAGTGGTATAACCAGTCCAACAACTACAACTACCAGTGGTACAACTAGTCCAACAACTACAACTACCAGTGGTACAACCAGTCCAACAACTACAACTACCAGTAGGACTAATGTTAATCCTAATATTACTATCACTACTACTGCTTCTGACCGTCCGGGTTCCCTGGGTTGGTCAGAAACGGGAAACTACACGTTGGGCGAGTCTCTGACGTCAAATAATAAACACAAACCGATAACTTACTAGTAACCGTATCCGTAATGGTAACCGTACTGTTGCGAAACCTCTCTAACATTACTACTACTACTACGGCTACTATATATTACCCCTACTACTACTACTATTACTACTACTACCACTACTACTACTACCATTTACTAGTCCTATTATATATACTAACTTACAGCATTCCTAATAATACGACTACTACTATTTATTACCATACGTATTACTGTAGTACCTGCTTACTACTATTGCTACAGCTAGTAGTACTACTACTACTACTACTACTACTACTCCTACTAATACTACTACTAATAATAATAACAATAATAACAACAACAACAACAGCAGCAACAACAACAACAGCAGCATCAGCATCAACAACAATGATGATAATAATTATGATAATAATAATAATAATAATAATAATAACAACACACTACTACCGTTCCAGGTCCACCAACATTTGTTACTATTTGTAATGATTTCGATTCAGGTCCCCCGACCTGTTGGAACGTTTGGGGTAGTTGGAGTACTTGCGGAACAGGCTGTCGACCCAGTCCCTCTAGCCGTCTCCGGACCAGAACTTGCAGTACTAAACCTGGATGCGCGGATAGTTGTCATGGAGGGACAACCGGCACCGAATTGAACTGCGATACCAACTGTACCAGCACACGTTAGTATAAACTATTCAGTCATTTCATGTGTAGCCTTGTAATCGTATCTAACACGAATATCTCAATAATTGATATAGTCAGCTAATTTGCAGGGTATCCTAACATACATATTTTAACCAATAGCGGCTGCAAGTGGGTCATCGAATGTCGAAGAGTATCATTTAAAACTAGGAATTCCGGTGATAAGCTAACAGAAGTCTATGCATAGAAGTGACTACAAATCCAAAGAAAATATTAATACGACGTACCTTACGTCGCCTCATGATTTATTACCCTTGAACCATGCTGATCAACATAATTCATCAGGGGTATACATGTTATGTAAATATACGGAATATTAATTTGCTATGCGTTCGCATGTCGCAGCATGTTCGAATTGAGTAAATTAGGTATGTAAATGTAAGTTTAGCCCTTTCACACTCTACAGCGATTCCACGGAGTGACGGAGATGCACAATATCTTACTTACCGTAGGATCGCAGACAAATGCTGAAAATCATGGAAAATAATTTTATATTTTTATATTTTATATTTTTATATAATTTTCACAAGATTTAGATGTCATGTCATCCTAACGACGCAGTGCCATCTCCGTGGACTCCGTGCAAGCGCAGCCGTCTACGGCTGTGTCCGCTGTAATCATGTGCACTCTTGGGGCGAGCCCATGGCGTTCCTGTGGCGCTCTAGGAGACCTAACTGCGCCGCTACGGCGACCCTACGCTGTTCCTACGGTGGTCGGTACCCCACGGCGTCCAATGCAGATGCCTCTGCGCTCAAGGAGACCTTACTTTATTTTACTTACTTCGCGCACCTCGGCGTTCTGCATTTGTCATGGACGCCGCACGGTCTCCGTGAGAATGCAGCTCTGGTATGACTGGCCTATACAGACAGACAGACAGACAGACAGACAGATATGTTATTAACGTCTCACTTGTATGTGCATATAAATACATATAAATAGACATTACTAGTATAAAAAAATACATAGTGCGAAACATTCGGAACAACCTTAAGGAACTGGCATACCTCGTAATAGTGGAGAGTAGATTGAACATATTTCCAATGTATTCTAATGTGAAATGGAAGGTATACTAGTAATCTTTTCGTACAGTCAAACGGGATAATAAGACTGAACTACATGTCCGTGTACAAATCCAAGTAAATGACCGCTAACATGTCCATTTAAACCATGCGAAGGTATGCGACATGTTAGGAATATGTTCCCTTAATTATATCGGCGAGTCCACCTATTTACACACTTGTAGCTAATACACTGTGGTCAGTATCCTGACGGCAAGCATGGACAGTGTACTCTAAGATTATAATGTTAAATGTCTACGTGGTCATTTCTTGACCGCGATATGGACAATAGTTATAAGCTGTAATAGGTATTAAAGGTGTGACATAATTACAGCGTGTGAAACCCAATTGCATATATACTGAAAGAAATAGCGGCTGCAAGTGGGTCATCGAATGTCGAAGAGTATCATTTAAAACTAGGAATTCCGGTGATAAGCTAACAGA
>JAVCKZ010071834.1:1149-27551 GCA_034780755.1 Lepetodrilus elevatus
GTGTACCGTCATTCAGATCTCTATGTTCAGTATGTTTCAGATGTGTACCGTCATTCAGATCTCTATGTTCAGTATGTTTCAGATGTGTACCGTCATTCAGATCTCTATGTTCAGTATGTGTCAGATGTGTACCGTCATTCAGATCTCTATGTTCAGTATGTTTCAGATGTGTACCGTCATTCAGATATCTATGTTCAGTATGTTTCAAATGTGTACCGTCATTCAGATATCTATGTTCAGTATGTTTCAGATGTGTACCGTCATTCAAATCTCTATGTTCTCTCTGTTTCAGATGTGTACCGTATGTCTGCATCAGTCCTGGTTCCAGTCTCGAACTCGGTCACCATCAAATCCAGGTCAGTAGCTACCCCAATACAGTAGCTACCCCAGTATTGTGTTTATTGTAGGTCTACATTTACCAGACACACACTCACAAGTATCTATGATCGTCTAAGACTAATTGGAAACTAAACGAATTCAAATAATATTCTCTTGCAATCATATAGCCGTCTTATTGTATATACGTTATCTCCAAAACTATACTTACTGGTCGTGGAAATGCTTTGGCACCTTTCTGAGAAATAAGCATATTCGAGTATCCAACATAGTCTCATTGGAGTTACCTCCCTTCAACTGTTCCAACTGAAATCTAAAGTAGAGGTCGTGTATTTTAAAATACTATACACTGTGCACAATCAATATAATACACTGCAATCTATTTTAGGTCGTGTAATTACTAATATACACTGCAATCTATGTTATGTCGTATACTTACTAATATACACTGCAATCTATGTTAGGTCGTGTAATTAATAATATACACTGCAATCTATGCTAGGTCGTTTAATTACTAATATACACTGCAATCTATGTTAGGTCGTATACTATACACTGCAATCTATGTTAGGTCGTGTAATTACTAATATACACTGCAATCTATGTTAGGTCGTGTAATTACTAATATACACTGTAATCTATGTTAGGTCGTGTAATTACTAATATATTCCAATAACATTAAGGGTTTTCAGGTCGCTTTATTCAATAAGTAACATATAGTGTATTTCATATGAAATGTTCTGACATGTATTAGTTAAGCCTAGAAATTTGATTAAATACTAGTATATATTAAATATCTATTAGTGAGATATGATGGATAATTAACTGGCCGAGTAAAGTATTGGTGTAGACATGTTCATGTGACATTTCGTCTGATCATCAAATAATGTTAGCTGTCTGTGATTGTTGACAGTCCTTCCAATATAGCCGTCATAATAATATAACACAGAATCTCCATATCACACTAAAGTACTGCCATTTGACTTTCTATTTCAGACTCATGACGTTATGAACATAGTGAACACGACAACTTCCGAACGAGCCGAGGAGACCGACCCCGCAGTAGCCACTGAGAATGTTGTCATGTACAACGTCCCCGCCCTCCAGGACCTCAACGACAGCGCCGTGTACGTCTACAATCTCAGCCGGCCCACGGAGGTGGCTCTCACCGAGAGGGAGATCTTCTACCGCTCCTACAACCCCGAGGTGGGTCTGCACACCGCCGCCGTGCTAGGAGGAATCCTAGTCTGGGTCATCATCTACCTCGTATACAGAACCAAGATCCGGAAAGCCGTCATCAGATTGATCCGCCGGAAGCGGAACAAGGACAGGGTGTACGTAGAGAAGGAGGTCATGGGCAAGTTCATTCCCACGCCTGTGGATGTCAGCTGTAGTCCCGCCAGTAAAGTAGACCAGCCTGATCTGGACCAGGCGTTCTTTGGCCAGAACTTTGTCATAGACCAGCCAGCGACCAGCAGTCAGTCAGTGACTCAATGTCAGTCAGTGACTCAATGTCCCAAGCTGGTGGCTAACGAGAGCTCTAACAGCCCCACAGTGGAGCTGAGCATAACTGAGCATACTCAGAGTGCAAGTGGTAATAGAGAGGTCTCTAATGACCAAACGGAATTACCTCCATCTGCTATTCTTCCTTCGTGTAACATTTCTTCCTCATCCACGTCATTCACTGACGCTCCGACACAAGCGCAACAGCTGCCCAGTGTGGGGACGGACATTGTTGCGGCCACAGCCCTGTGGGTTCACGACCAGCCGCTGTCCTCACATACCAAGGCTATTTCTGGCGTCATTCTCAAGGTCGCGCCTGACGCGTGGAATCACGTGACCAGATCGTGTCCTCTAGACACTCTCAGTTCATCTCATCCACCCACACTCATTCCGCTGTCGAAAACATGGAACAAAAGTATGCCTACATTACCACAGAATTCTATACTGCACAAACATTTCGCACCTGAAAAGAAGGTCACGGGGACAAAGAAAGTGAAGGTTCTACCCAAGCTTACAATTGCTATTCCTGACCCCTCTGAGTACGGCTCCTCCAGTCGCCTGGAGAGAAGCTCCCACCCCAGCCTCGACTACCCCTCTGTGCCTATCCCCGTCACCCCCACCGTCATGATCCAGAACTTCACGTCCAAGGGCAGTAACAAATCGTCGTCGATTCACATTGCAAACAGTAACGAGTCCCTCACATCCGGGTCGTCCGAGGACCGGCTGGTGACACAGCCTACGTTACAGGTCGGATGGGCGGGTAAACAGATGCTCGCTCAGACCAGAACCAAAGAGCCTGTGGGCGAGATTATGTTGACGCCAAATAGGACCAAGGAGTTGACCTCTATCAATATGATTGTGCCGGGAGGCAAAGACTCGGTGTGTTGTCCGAATTCCAAACTATATCAGCAGCAACAGCTCACCTCACATCTGGCCCCGGTCATACAAGCAGATCACATGGAAACCACGTTGTAGCAGCGGTATCCCTACGCCAGTGTCATATAGAACATGTCATCCTGTAGATCAACGAGTGAACGTCTAGTTCGGTCAATGTTATCATAGAATATGTCATCCTGTAGATCAACGAGTGAAAGTCTAGTTCGGTCAATGTTATCATAGAATGTGTCATCTCCTAGTGAGTGTCTAGTGTCCTTATAGAGTGTGTCATCTCCTAAAGCATTGTGAGTGAATGTTTAGTGTCAATATAGAGTGTGACATCTCCTAGATCAATGTGAGTGAATGCTTAGTGTCATTATAGAGTGTGTCATCTCCTAAATCACTGTGAGTGAGTGTCTAGTGTCACTATAGAGTGTCATCTCCTAGATCACTGTGAGTGAGTGTCTAGTGTCAGTATAGTGAGACATCTGCTGAACTACTGTGAGTGAGTGTCTAGTGTTATCACATAGTGTGTCATCTGCTAGATCACAGTAAGTTGGCAAGTGAGGTTGTGATAGTGTCATCATAGTATATGTCATCATAGTATATGTCATCCGTTAGGTCATCTTCAGAACCCTCCAGATGCTGGCCACGTGATGCGTCTGGTCTATCGTACGTGTCCACGACAAATTTCCAGGAGTTCATACGTGTCCACGACTAGTTCCAGGAGTTCATACGTGTCTACGACTAGCTCCAGGAGTTCATACGTGTCCACGACTAGTTCCAGGAGTTCATACGTGTCCACGACTAGCTCCAGGAGTTCATACGTGTCTCCGACTAGCTCCAGGAGGTGTGTCTGGTATATAAGTTTATAACGTAAGCCCGCCCGGCTAGATTAATGTTCATGGCTGGCTTGACCAAGGAATCATGGATGAGGCATTGTTCAGATAAACACGGAGTTGATGAAGTTGCCTTACATTGCCAGTGTCAGAGGTAAGCGCCGCGAGACAACTCGGGACATACAGATTCCCTTACTCCAGTTGTGTCGGTATTAGCTGGAGGTCACGAGGTCATGGCTATTACTCATAGTGCGTCTCCACCCCTGTTATCAACTGTTACGTGCATCCAATCGTGATAGGCTACATGTGATCCTATAGCAAATTTCAAATACAAACCTGTTATGATATATTATGTTATACTTGATGTCAATGTTATATACGTATAAAGGCTGACCGTATGCTGTTTACGCATTTGTTATGTTCTATCCGTGATGGCGCATGGCTGATCTAGCTAGACTGGTTGTGAATGGCTGATCTAGCTAGGATGGTTGTGAATGGCTGATCTAGCTCGGCGGTCTAGATGGCGGTCTAGAATTCTGGCCCACACTGAAACAGGCTCAAGATATTGTGGTGTCACCCAGCAGAGAATGAGTACCCGGTATGCTTGCATAGGCATATATTATCAATGTTACTTCAACGGTAGCTTGGGTTATGTTATCCCCAGGGAGTTGAGAAAGGAAATGAGAGTACACTGATGTATTGACCTTTGACCGTTGTGCACCTGGCGCAATATAACCGCACATTATTATTATTATTATTATTATTATTATTATTATTATTATTATTATTGTTGTTATTATTATTATTATTATTATAGGTATTATTCGCACGTTATTATTATTATTATTATTATTATTGTTGTTATTATTATTGTTGCTATGTTGTTGTTGTTGTTGTTGTTGTTGTTGTTGTTGTTGTTGTTGTTATTATTATTATTATTAATATAGGTATTATTCGCACGTTATTATTATTATACACAAGTTTGCACATCGGTTTTTACGTTCATACCTTGATGAACGTAAAACAAATGACAGTCAATCCTTATAAATAAATTACGTAACAAATTGGAGATTACATTAATTTGATAGTCTGAAATAACAAAAGCGTATATATTTAATCATTTAACTTGCAAGGGCATCGTAATAATATTTGATATTGACATTATCCGCGACCGGTAAACTGTCAATCAAGCACCTGTGGCCTAAGAAAATGTCGTTCATCGAAGTATGAACGCAATGTTTTGGGGTCGCGTGAACCAATCAGATTGTCGGATTGACAATATATGAATTTATGTTCTATATCCCGTAGTATATTTGATGTATCAACCAGGAGTATATTTGATGTATCATTGAATCATCACTGTCCCATGCTACTATGTGGAGTTTAATATTAATACCGTACTATACAGCACCAATGGTAAAATTTCCAAGTAACGTCGTCGTGTCTCCATTTGCTAGGTTTACAAATACACTACGTAACAGGAAACTTGCCAGCATATCGAAATGATTCCACATGTATTTAATGTGAACATAAAATAGAGGTTGCCAATATCTCCAACATGGCGCCACACAACACTAGGTTCTGGTAATATCCACTGTTCGGATTTCGGTAAATGTTACGGACTTTAATGTTGCCCTCGAGTTAATGCGATTTGCTTCAGCTGTGTCAATGGGATTTGGAACATATGCAGATTGAACATACTTTTCCAAACTTCTACAAACTTTCGTCATGAAATACCGACCTCATCACACCAAGATAATCAAATAGTTGCCATTAAAATTGAGAATCTCGTAAACTGCTTTATTCAAATTCAACTTTCAACACTGTGAGCATTAAGTACACTCGCCTGTAATGAGACGCGGGGTCATTTTGGAAGTAATCATAAGTTTAGACGACTCTCCCGGTTGGCATATGAGAAAAATGATGAAGTCTGAGATTATATTTCTGTTTTATTGGCGAAATAATCCGTAACGTGATCTCTCAGTATATATTTTATGGCATTGGTGGATCAGTGTGTCGAGTTTTGAACAGAGACAGACCAAATTGCAATACTTGCAGTACCTTTATTTCCGGTGCAACCTTCTTTCACAGCAAAGAACACCACTGGCGGAAAATTGGCCGCAATATCATAAGTTTGTCTTCCTGTCATAAAGTTGAAGCATTGTTCCCAAGACAATTCACACTATGGATGAGCGCTGGGCCTCTGACTATATTTGTTGATTCGGCAAGGGTCTTGTACGTTGAGCACAGCATTCGTTCCCAGTACATTGGGTACAAAAGGGGGACTTTGCATGAGGATTACAAGAGGATCATGCCGGTGTTGTTCTCAGATTTAGGACCAAGGGAGTTCTCTGGGTCTTCATCTCGGCGCTATGAAACACAAAGACGAGGGCGAGCATGGCTCTATGCCTAGACTTTCCGCTCGGTGGGTGGGAATTTGTACGACAGTTTTACAATTATATTTTTGTTGCATGTAAAATTGAAAGTGGAGGTCTGGGCGGGGATTAAGAGTTTGTACCATTATACACTCGCTCCATCTATTGTGGGCTGGAAGGCGCTCTCGTGAAAAGGAGTGTTTAACTTTAGGATCTTATTGGAAGATTATTGGTGTCATCTCCACCATGAGCTTTCTGGGTTTTGTTCATTTTAATTTGTTTCGATTTCTGAAAGAGCTTGTTACTGGTGTATTGCAATAAAGTTTCGTTCAGTAGAAAAAAAAATCAAAGTTAGAGTACGCCCGTTGCTTCAGAATGTTATGTATTAAAGTTCACGCACAGTGTACAAGAACGTTGAACGCTAAATTACACTAGTCTAGTCCAACTGTTCTTGAATTTATACCAGTAGTTGTCAAAATATATTTGTTGATAATTTACTGTAAGAATGAATGAATATACTTAATGAAATAGTATGGTTCATTCTTGAGAAAAACACAATGACATGTCCAACTGGAATTTATTGGCAGATCGTGATTTTTAAATAAATACATTCATGAATGTATGACTTTCACATTTGGTTTTCAGACCGGAGTTATGAACTATATATACATGGTACTAGCATGACCCAATTACAATACTACCCATGTATTTGCGCGTGTGGATTATCTGCTAGCTAATTGTCTATAACAGGATGCTTTTGATGACACAGTGTTCTACACGCGTTTGCAATAATTGAGATTAATACATATCTGCTTTATTAAGATGCACTCATAATATATCTGAGTCTATTGAAGCTGTGCAGAATCGTTGCCCAATAAGTCATTATGTGTCATTTATACACATAACAATAGGTGTTGCTCGCGTAAATTAAGAAATATCGCTAAAACTAACCACCAATCATCATGAAGGCGAAGGAAATCAAATTGTGTGGAAGAGACGATGCTTCCGTTCCAAGACTTGATTGGTAATCTTGACGATGTCTCTATTCTTGTATGTTTCAGGTCGTAATAATAGAGACTATGGACAAAGAAAAACGAGATGGGTTGAATCAAGGTCCACTCTATGAGGACTGGAGGCAATTGGTTGGGAGACTGGAAACATGTGCTATTGAGATAAAGTGTTGGAAGAGGTAAAATCAATCGTATGCGTAGTATGCAACTAGACGTAGTTAGTAGTGCACCTTGTTCACATTATAGCACAGGCAGACAGATAGACAGATAAAGCAGACAGACAGACATATATGCATGCACAGGCAGGCTAGCAGACAGACAGACAGACATATGTAAGCAGACAGGCAGGTAGAAGGACATACAGTATATGTGTCAATATCACATAGTGGAAAGCTGCAATGTATTGTCACACGAAGGTTGGTTGATATGCAATGGGTGATATGCGATCAGAAAAAAAACAAAACAAAACCAAAACATTTTATATAATAGATAAAATCCGTTAGTACCACTTTTAAATTAATAAAATTCGATGTAACCGTTTATTATACTAGTTGCATGGTTCATATCGCTAAAGCACAATACTAGCAAACCACAACACCCCTAATAATATAATACAGTGACCTAGTTACAGTTTGCTCAGGGGGATTAGTCATGGATATCCAGTTGTTGGAGACCGTGACATTGGGACGATCGATCATTTGTTTATACTATAGTAGTAGTAGTCCTACTAAACAACACACCGCTATGATCAATAAATTGCTTTTTCTTGCTATTGATGGCCATGCTGTAAAACATAATGTTGCTCTGGATTGGTGTCCCACACGATACAGAACTTGTGATTTAGATTTAATGTACTACACAACTTGAACCATCCTCTAAAGTCCATGCTCAGTACCCTCTTAGATCAACCAGTGAAAGACAAGTCTAGTGAGCATACTAATAGGAACGACAATCCACCTGTTGCTAAAGTTTAATGTCGCCATTATTATTAAAGTACAGTGGACAGAAAATTCAGAAATTTTCACTTCAAAATTCGAATTAGATTATATGCTCAATGCTGGTTATCTGCATTTATAGTCGATTAGACTATGTTCAACAAGACTGGAATAGTATAATGATGAATCTGAATAGTATATCTTATGTTTATATTTCATTTGTAGTGCACTATCGATGAAGCCATCATATCCAGGAATCGGGTCGTTTGGATTACAGTAATATACAAAATTCGGAACAATCCCTCGACCAATCAAATGCTGTCTTTGCTGAGAGTTGTTCATCGAGACTTGAACCGGAAGTAGCCTATCTTCTGACAACAGAGTGCCGTCCTCTTTGAAGAGCGAGGTAAATATACTTAAACCGGTTCTAGGAGATTGCAGCGTAAGCAGAGACCTTTCTACTACATCATCTAATTGATGGCAACACGTGGCATACGTGACACGTGCGCGTATGTGGAGGTTTTCATGTTGCCAATGTTGGTTTTGTATCCAGTGTTTTCATTTAACTTTATGGAACATTGACACAGAAAGAATGATGTCGATAGTATTGGAAATTTGATACAACGTGTTTAGGAAAACAACATGTTCAATTAGAAAACAAGATTTGCTTCAATATGAATGTGTTGACATATGAATACATTTCTATTGTATAATTAATTGATATTTTAATTAATTGCAGAGAAGCTTCGTGGATTACCAATAGAGAAGGAACATACACACACCAAGACAACATGAAGACCTAAGAACTGTCCTCATAACTACAACAGTTTGGTTATCGATGGACACTTTATAAGAACGTGTTAGAGTTCTATATATATATAATGCAATACACAAGCGAAGTTGTCGTGGAATTTGTTTTACATCAGAACTGCATGGTTATTATAATTATTTAATTTTGAAATTTGTGTTAGTTTCATAATAATACTCTAACGCCATCGCACATTTTGTTTTACTTGAATCGTCTTGTTAGCATATATTGCAAACACACATTTATATGATGTTGCAAGTCAAACATCAATGCTCCTGTGAATATAATAAGAACAGTATATATGTCAGTGCTAAGGATTCAAGGATTCAAGGATTCTACTGTATTAACTAAATATTGTCCAATTTACTATCATGTCTGTATGTTTTTACCGAGAGCTTGAAACATATTAGTTTCAACGATTTAATTTATAACTAAATATTGTCCAATTTACTATCATGTTTGTATCTTTTTAAACCCAGAGCTCGAAAAATGTAAATTTCAATTATTCTAGTTTTATTAACTCAATACCGTCCAATTTATAATCGTCTCTGTATTTTTTGTTACTTGGAGCTCAAAAATGCTAATTTCCATTAGTCTAGGAAATAAACAAACATTGCCCAATTTACATGTCTCTCTGTTTTCTTCTTGTCAGAGAGCTAGAACTATATCTTCATGTGACAAGCGGTGTCTACTTTCGCTTTCTATCCCTGTGCTCCAATAGTATATGAATTACCAGCAGTACAGAGGATGTCTACACGTCGTGGTGATGTGTGATTAAGTGAGCTGGATACATGATCATCTCTCTCTTTCATCCACGCATTAGGAAATAATTTGGCACATCACGGTCTGCAGTCAACGTATCGTTTTCATTTTGTGGTGCACGGAGAATTAACATAACTACATCCATCACCGTGTCCCTGTCATGCGCGCACACGCGTCTTTATAGTGAATATAATATAGACATTGAAGTATATCATGTTTGGCTAATATCTTAAACAAATGAAAAAACACCTGTATTCTTAAGTACGTCAATATTTATTACGTTATTTATATATCTTTCTTCACACAGTATTACTTCATTGGCTTTGTAGGCAGTTCGAAAATGTGATGTTTTCTTAAGGATCCAGAGATTCCTTTTCATGAAGTCGAATAAAACATACTGAATTGAAAATCCACGTAGCTTCTGAATTTGTACAGAGTACTTGTTTGAACTCTTGATGCTTTTACAATGGACAAGGAATAACATAACACAACATAAATAGATCCATTTGTTGTAAAAACTCTGACATGCTTTGCAGATCAGGTTCCGTAAAGCCTGTGCCGCTGACAACGAAGTATTTGACTTGCGATATGGTGAGGATATGCATTAGCACGTTACGGGACCAGACCTCAAGGGGCTCCCTCAAAGGATAACCGGCGGCCATTGAGCCTCGTTCCCAGACCGGAAGGAGGAACATTTGCGCCCACTTGTGAAGTTTTGACGTTCCCAAACAAGGACCAATGCTCGTAATTGGATAAATACACAATAGAAAAGATAGCAAATCCAACTGGCACCATGGTAGCCCAAATCCGATTTTTGTGTTGACTTTTGAGAAACTGTGGCGAAAGGTTCCGAAATCGTCCGACGGCAATCGAAATCTATTGAAAGATCATTGTCACCTCTGTAATCAGTGTCGGCTGTCAGTCAATAGAAGCACACGAGTTACTGTCAAAGTCGTCATCACCGCTCGGCGCTGTCCATTATGCGCGCGCACAGCCGCCCGTGCTGGTGCATCCTTAGCATCAATTAGAAAGGGGTTTATTCGCCATGGAAAATTATTTCTTTCCCACTGGATGTGTGTTATCTCTTCGGCGGGCAATGATATCAAATTTCCTGAAAAACACCTTTGTGTTGTCTCACAGAGATAATGTGAAAACGGTGGGATTCGGCTCAGTCGTTTGATATTTTAATTCTATTTGATTGACAGTTAAAGTAAAGACCGTGATCCTTAGAGCTAGATCTACGAGTACAGCGTAATGCTTTGGGAAGAGCGGACGGAAGTGATATTAATTTACCAAATCTCTAGTGTACATATTGATTGGGCCGAGCTGTAGACAATGCAGAAAGGAAATCGTTGGTCCATGGCTTACTGAAAGTTTGCGAAAGGATGTTTTCCTATTTATTATCTATTCTTTGATACAATTTGTACAAAACCGGGTGGCTGGTTTTCAATAAATTTTGCAGAAATCAACTAATATGACAGATTAGTTAAATATTTATTTTAAAGGATTTCCTTGTTAACAGACAATTTCGAAAAATTAGTAATTTAACGATTTGCATGCAGTGCACGCACCACTTGATGAGATGATTAAGAAATATGTAATTAACATTGTAGAATTAGGGGAAAACTTAATCCTAGAAACTTTGGGCGTGTCATGATGACACACATCCAGATTTATATGTTTGTATATGATAATGCTTAAACAAATTAAATGAAGTTATAATTAATATTTACGGCAAGTCAATGCCATGTAAAATACGATTTTATTGCTAAACATATTTTAATATAATTTCCGCATTTATGTAAACTAAAAATATACAGGAGCCTGAAATAAACATATTCTACATAATCGAAATAAACTATTTCATTATTCGACGTAAACAGATGTATTGGACAATAATTGGAAAAAAGTAGTCCCAACAAACAAAAAACAAGACATGGCATGCATATTGTTTGAGTTACATATCATATTTGTCCCTACTTGTTTACCCTAACAATGGCGACATGCCCGGTACAAAGAGTACGACGAATATACATGACATAATGGTTCTTTTTAATTCGTACTAACGTATCGGATCCTCTAACAACTGTAGTAAGCTCTGGAGCCAGGTACTTAATCCTAATGTCATCCCTCGTGATAAGGCTGTCCAAAATTGGATGATGAAATCCGGTTAGAGGAAAGAAAATGGTTAAATCAATACTTTTCATAACAGAGTGTTTCTTATTTCAAAAGACAGTGACAGTGTTTAAGATTACAAATGTGCTGTATATGTACTAGGTGTACAGTTAATAAGATGCAAATCTGTGATATGACTACGAAGAGGTTTGCACAATTTTCCCTTTAAATATAATTAATTTCGTACATCTAAAACAGTGCTTAATTAGAATATTCAGAAAGTATTGCAGTTTTGCATTACTACAAATATTTGCAGATGCCTTGAAGAAAATAAAACATTTAAAAAGCAAAACATTATATGGAAATAACAGATCTTGAAAATTTATAATAAATACACACGTAACGTAGAGAAAAGAATTGCCGTTACTCTCCACGTATGGTCTCTATGTACAGCGTCTCGAGTTCTTTTAGAAGTATAGGTTCGTGACATGGCTAACCTAGCAACTGAACGCATCTTACTGTAAACACCTATATATAACTACATTAACATAAAGTATAAAGTCAAAATGTAATGCCAAACGATATGTATCCAATACCGGTAGTAGCTCGCAATATACTGGTATCAGGAAGATACTAGATCCTTAGGACTATAAATGATGGTGAAATCAGAAGAAGGTAGCCTATACCAAGAACAAAAACCACCCCACACACACATAACAGTTATCATGTAAATAAGGTAATGTGAGCGTCTCATCATGCATGTAAGCTACATATACGCTTCATCGAAACCAACACTGCAGAAGATACTAAATTATTGGCACACACATTACCGATTCGAATACTGAATCTATATTTAATAGCTAATTGTTTGTTGTCGGTTTTAGACATACTAAAGGAATCGTATGGTACAGCGATGTCCCTGAAACTTGGCTTTGGGTGTAGTATTTATAACACTAGACTATGCGAGTGGTTTCTAAAGTGCAACCCAGGCGTGTACACCTTTAATTGAGACTGTAGCAAATACAACCTACCTCAGAATACGTGTACTATTCACAGATTCAGAACACTTAATGCCAAGCGAAGGCTGAAATACTTTCAACTGAGTATGGTAGAACGAACATTGAAAATACATGTATTCTTGTTAGTTGTTGTTGCCAAAATGTTTCAACTGAAAACACTATACAAAGTACATTAAGTAAGAGTTAATATATGGAAAAAGCACACTGGTAACGTAGCATACTAAACCGCATCTATGGTGGCTATGCAGTAGCCTATGCAATTCGCGCTTCCAACCTGCTAACAGTAGGCCTACTCTTATTAATCAAAGGGAGATAAATCCATCTAACGTGGAAAATTTGTGTTGAGGTATTTCCGACTGTTATTATCATTGGCTGTGTCTTTGTTAATAAGCAACCCCCAAAGACAAGTCATTGCATTAGTATTAACATTATGTGATTACTAAGATATACAATAATTAATTCCATAGGGCTTATATCTGTACTTATAAGTAGGCCTAGTCAAAGATTAATTTCTAAAGATGTAGGCCTATACTTCAAATTAGAGAATTCAAAACTGCATAAAATACGCCAAACTGATATAGGACTACTTTGCATGATAACTATAGAAAGGTAATGTCCTTGTTTGGGGTCATCAACTAATTTAATAATTAATTTATAGACAAAGAATACCGTAGAATCCCCGGCATAATTATGATATTATATTAACAGCCGATGTAGTATTGTTGTCATAAGTCATTATCGTATCATGCACAAGTTATTTATCATACGTAAATGTGTTTACAGTGATGTGAGTGAAAAAAAAAATAAAGTGGATTTAAACCCCAAATCAACCAATCAACTCAAACCAGTGCAACATACGTAGGCCTAAAATAACTACTAACAAGTGACGATATTCAAATGAATATTACAATGAACATCCAGTTAAATACAAGATGAGATGATAGTCAGACGCATTCTGTCTAATACATTGGTCATTGTTTTCTACTACCGCTACATGTCGACATCCAGTTGCTGTTCCTTGGCGCATAGTATAACGTTTCTCCACATACTCATATCATAAATACAACACCATCAAAAAGACTAATAAGTATTATTAGTATAATAATAATGAACTAATAATAATAATAATAATAATAATAATAATAATGGCTACAAATGTGCTAAATCCACTACATAAGGCATTCTCAAAGCTCAATGTTCCTTCTCAACACCCTGGGAGTATACAGCCCAAGCTACCTTTTCCAGTTCTACATCTATATAAAACAACCAACAATGAAAGGTTCCAGATTATGATAAAATAGAATTTGAAATGCTATATTTGTTGACATTCAGGCTTACCAATAACATGGAATATAATATGGTCTACACATTCTAAATAAGTAATGAATACGAAGGAGTAATCTATGTCCACTGCCAAGACGGCATTATGTTATTAGTTACCGTGACCAATACGAAATTAGTCCTGCCGGTAGTGTTTTCTGAAACACCAAACAGAATACATGATTTCGTTCGTCAATGCTATAATAAGTACGTTCTGTGCGTCTCTCCGGTACCCTACATCTAAATCATCTTATATACAATGTTCCTTTCCGACCTCCTTCCATTGTCGATCTGAGCAGACGACAAGAAGATATGAGAACACAACCATCCATCTATGTAAAACTCGGCTGGAACATAACAATAATCTTAACGTGATACATATCAGTAGCATTGCCAGACATTAAGACAAGAACGATCTGTTTTTAATTGAAAACGATTTAGATTCGTGACTACGACAGGTCTTTCTCATGGGTCAATGGACGCCAGTGAAAGACGGCTGGCCCAGTGATGTCACATTATCTCTTAGGTCATCACTTCCGGTGACGTCGCAGGGATTGCTGGGTACTACTTGGCTGACAACCGAGTCGAAGGTAGAGCGAAGGAGAGATGAAAGTTGGAGATAAACAAGCGAACTCATTAAAGGCGACTGACGTCGGGTGCTTTCAGCTTAAATAACTCTTTAAGGATGAGAACTGATCCAGGAAAAAGAGAAAAACATTCCCAGTTTCTAGACAGAGAAAACCGGCTTGCTCTATCTTGCAATCATCTTGATGAGATTTCTATTTTTTACCCACTCGTTATTTCCAATCCCCAACCTGTTCTTGTATTTCGATTAGGCGGACTTTCTTGGACACATAAATACTATCTGATCGTTAAAATGAGACTGTACCTCGGCGACAACGAATCGTGTACCAACAGGAAGGTAACAAATGACAACATAATATGCAGATACGTTTCTTCGTGGCGGGATGTCAATTTGAGCATACCCTGGTCTTGAAAGAGTGTCCTTACATGCAAACTTTTTGCTACAATGCATAGTTTTTATACCCGATTATCCCGCAGTGGGCTGTCACAGCTGACAGTCCCATGTCTCATTTACTCTGGTGTAGTTGCTCGTGCTGCTGCTTCTTTCAAACATAATTATCTCGCGAACATACAGGGACATTGTGATATGTGCACGGTCATAGTTTTTGTGACACTCACACTGACAATGTAAATGCATATACCAGTACCACTACACATTTCTTTTTTAGTATTCGTTCGTCAGTTATTTTCACGGGTTATGGCCAAAATAGTGCACCACAAGAATATGGAACCATATTTTAGAGAGAAAATGGCATCACAGTACAGGCAATTATTTTCGCGGGTTATGACCATATGGGCATATTTTCAGAGATAAATTGACACTACAGTATAGCGAAAATGACATAGAAGGTATAATGTAAACGGCACCACATCTACGTCAACAATCAAGCCATGATGCATTTTGGTCTGCACCCAATTCATGTTCGCAATTTTTACTATTTCAACCTGGAAAGGACTTTACAAGTGTTACTTCCGCCTAGTTGTACTTCCGATTGCTGTAGTAATTGGCACTAATCTAATCACTGGAAACAGTGTCACCAATTATTGGTATGCTAACAGGAGTAATAAAGCGGAACACTCCACTGCGCATGTCAACTCATTTCCCGATAGACCACCACGCATGTAATTTTAATAGCAGGTTAACTCGTTCACAGGATCGCAATCTGATCAACTCTTTGACAAGTATAATATTGACTAAAATGGCATTGCGGGTATTTAAAGATCGTTAAATTAACAAACCGTGAATATACGTGCACCTTTTCATTTCCGTCAAATTTAACAACCTCTTGATAGTTAATAGCCGAGAAATTAAACCTTTTTTCCCTACAGTACATAAGACATGTGTTCAACAAATGGTAAAAGACATATGTTTGTAAGAAATATGTTGTATAATGTAGGAAAAGTGTGAATCGAGTGAACACATCTGTTATAATCAGACCCATTGCTCACACATAATAACTGTTCAGGGTTGTACGCTTATCGAATAAGTCCGTAACATAACAATCTTGGTAATTTGTTTTTGTTTAGTAATTTGTCACTTCCCGAGCAACGTATGGTATATAGAGCCCCGTCATGGTTGACTACTTTAATTTCCTTTCTCAGTACATGTAGTTATTAGGAGATTGGGGTAATATTTCACGTCATTACAAGAATGAGTAACGGGATAAGGTTAATTGCAGTCAGAAAGAAATCAAACTAGAGCTAATATCATTACACAGAAATTGCGGTCGTTCCGTCACACGTATTGTCAGCTTTTTTCTCCGAATGGACACGTGGATTTGGCAGATTGAGCTCGACGTGCAGCAAAGCGGTCTTTGTCCCTTCAAAATGTCGTAAATGACGTCCATAGCTTTTTGGACAGTTGTTGCCCAATACATCACCCTTGTTTTATGTGGTAAGGTTAAATTGTGCTACCAAACAGGTCTGGCGAATTAGGCGATGCAATAAATCACTCTCTCGTCTGCCATTGTTACAAAAGACGATTTACAGAAGAAGGAGATATTGGGAATTATTCCCCAGAACGCGCATGCGCCAATGCCCTCCTTAGGAACATACTCAATTGGTGCGATCGTCTTCGAGAGTGCCCCAACAGCGGTCCAGAAAAGCAATTGTTCCACGTCATTAGAGCGGCTCGTGAAGACGTAGAAACCTAGAGCCATGCTAGATAAGGTTTATTTGATTTGTAATAATAACGAGTCTTAAATATGTGTCCTTTGAGAATACGGGAGATTAACGTAATCTCGTCGAGCAAATGACCCGCTGGGGGTCGGGAGCATGAGACTATTTAGGAAGTTGCCCGGATGGACCTCAACTCTCGTTTCCAGCGCGATTTGGTGGAGATATTGTCTCCTGCCGAAGGATCCAGCTCGTTACTCTCGCTAGCTGATGATTGGGGTTCGCGATGCCTCATTAACCAAAGCGAATAAATATTCCTCTCGCTTCATAACACCCGTCACAAAAAGTATGTCGTTCTCGCTCGAGTTCCTCTCCTCTGTCCTTTGCAATGAAGACCGCACGCGACCGTGCAGCGAGACGGAACTCAGAGGTCGAACGTAGAGGCGGGTCAGACGATGGTCAAGTTGTCACATTGTGGTCAAACCAGGTTTTGGCCGTAAAAAGGAAAAGAAATGGTCCCAGTCTAAAGTGTTTGATGAAGCATGAATGGATACATGAGCGACACACCCTAACTATAATAGCATAGTATCAACAAACACATCGAGGCACAACAAATACATGTATGTTCATAGGTCCATACAATCCAAGGGCTTCGCGATACGATTTGTCAACTTTTGAGATCCATATTTATAGGTTGTTTTCTCTAATGTGAACTATTTTTGGAGAAAGGATGAATACTGTATTAAGTTATTTTTACAATAAAGGCAAATATCAGTGAACAATTTGGTGTCAAGATTGGCCATTACTAGACTCGGCAGTTTCCAAAACAAGAAGTAGCATATGTTTTCTAAAAATTGCATTTATGATTAATAAAGATACATACATATATATATGTACAGCAGCTTGAAATGTTGGAAAAGGCGATATATTATTTAACTCTTGTTGTTCAGTCATGAGATAATTATTTATGTATGATCAGCGTCAATGATGAACATGTCATGTAATGTTAAACTTTCAAAACCAGTCCGATGTTAAACGTTGACAAACAGTTGAAGACAGGTTTTCATAGATTATCGTGTTAGCTAATACTAAATAGACAACGTGGAATAAAATGTGCAAAGTACTCGACTTCATACCAATATTGTTGACAGAAATACCTGCGATCATATGATATTATTGATTCAGTTTTAGCATTCCATTCATGAATGCGGTTTATGTTTGACTTTCGCCTCCAGTAAGTAATTGCAAATGAAAGACAAATTGTCGTAATCATGAGTGTGCGTAAATAAGTTTCCATTGTATAAAAATCCTGGGGTTGTTTGGTGGTTAATAGTGAAAAGGTAGGCCCCTTTTACGTACAAACAGTCTTCCTTGAACCACCAGACAGCCACACATGAATCTTATGCCTTCGTCTGCGGTTAATTAGAATAAATTACTATCGAATTTGGAACGAATGCCAATAGCCACCGCACAGCTGCAAGTCTTTAGAAAAACGACAAGGGCTGCACAGTCGGCGCTTTACGACATCGCCCCAGATGTGTGGGGTTGAACTGCACGTGCCTCGACACCAGTCGGCCATTTGTTAAATCCGTTACTCATGTTACGGACTTGGTCCCAAATTGAAGGAATCTAGCACAGCTCTTTATTACCCATTCCTAATCTAGGCTCTATGTTTCATTATTGGCGGCCCTCCGCCTTGTTGGAGAAACCGCTATAAAACGCAATCCTACGGTTACATCCAGATCTTTATATCTGTTTCGTAATCAAAGCATGACCGTGATGTCCAGTTCCTTCTACGACCTATTGCTCATCGTAAGTTACGTCCTACACGTAAACTTCCACTATACTGCTCGAGGATTACTCGCGAGCCAATAAGACCGCAACGCACGGACGACATTTTTCTTGAAGAACCGAATCTATGATATGGAGGCGTTTGGTAAATGTTGAAGGTCATTCTGCTTCTTCTAGAGTAATGACATTGCTTTAATTGAACAAGATGTTTTAGACTTGATTAGGGTGATTTATGGTATTTGACAGTGCGGTGTCAATTTCATCAAATCACAAGGAAATATCAATCTGTCTCGGAGAACAGGGCTATGCAATAAAACCATCTATTTTGGTTCCATGATTCATGCTTGGTTCTGGGTATGTTCAAGTCCCAGTCGATGCTTTATAGTTGAAATATAAGAAGATATACTCAAGTGCAACAGGATAACATAATTTTGCGCTATGTTGTGCCTAAGTTCATACCTTCACAAGACCATTTCCCAGATATTTAATAAAATGCATTTATATACTAGTAATTGAAACAGTTATTTTATACGAATTGTCCAACAGTTGTCGTATACAAAACCTGGATAATAGAAACTGGAGATACTTTGACTGTCCAATTTAAGGCCTTTTACACCGGAAACCAACGACACATAAAATGCATATGGCATGGAATATATAATTAGATGTGGTGTATATATGGATCACAAAAGCTAAACATGTAAAATATATAATTATATAGCGAAATTTCACGTTACCGTCCGTACATAATTACTGAGACAGAAATATGGATTTGAAGATCTTGCAATTCTTTACAAAGCTACCTAATGAGGTCTAAACTTATTCACTGAATTCGTCTGGTTACACTTTATGTTTCGGTAAACAAATGTTTCTAATTCCGTAATGATATTCTTTGAGTAATAAATTTTGGAAAGGTGCATGTGTTGTGGACATTCTAAAGCTAAAATTAACCACATTTTCAAATCATAATAATATAACATTTCAAGAGAATAAATCAAACTTATTATTATATTTTCTAAACTTTGTAATGGTGAATGTATCAAGGTGTTGTTACCGGAACAGGTATAAATAAATCTCTTTTGTAAATTCAACAAATATATATTTGGATTGCTGAAATTACACACACGATGAAACGTATACTAATTTAATTGTATTACGACGAATCCAATTTATTTTTGCCTAATTTTGATGCTGAATATTGCTATACATTAAGTGTCTCAGAAGACATTAATGCTGGAGAAAAAGAAATATGGGACTTGGGAATTTTCCCTTTTCATTCAATGTCCTATATATGTTGAATTGTCAATATATATGTGGAATTGTCAATGTATATATAGTAATTACAATTGATGCTTTTAATACAATTGTTAAATCCTTCGTGTTTATTTATAGTACTAGTATATTCCGAGTGACTGCATGTCCGAATATGAAACTAATAATCAATGTAGGCCTACTTTGGAAATTCCATTTGTATTCTTTAATAACATCTAGTAATTAAACTTCAAGAAAGAGTTACTAACTTTACAACTCAAATTTCAGTTTCAGAAAAATATATTCTATCTGCAAACTACAATGTAGATTTTTACGAAAACCAACATTGCGTTATACATGTAGGCCTATTATATGTAAAATTGTATGTAAAATGTCACTGTCATAGAGCATCACGTTTTCCTAAACTCTTCAGTCGTTATTTATTTATTCAAGATTGGTGCAGTGGGAATAAAACTAAGCTGGTTGACTGGCAACGAGATAAACGGTATTGAATTAGGCATGCAAATGAATCTAACCGTGAAACTGATGGGTTTCAGGTAGGTTTTAATGATCAATTATTAATACCTACTTCCTCATCTTCTCACTATTAATATTTCTGCAATATTAGCATTCACAACTTTCTGTGGAAGATCCGCTATTTAATATATTAGTGCTTTATTTTACAAAATCCTAAAGGAAAAATTGCCGGGTAATACAATTATATGTTTTTCTCGTCTCTTACTCACTAACAGTATAAACGTAACCGTAAATGTAACAGTAAATGCAACAGTGTATATTATTTCAACAGCCAATTTGTTCAGCTGCTCTGAAAGTGCTATCCAGAATCTAAGATATGCCCACTGAAAATACTACTGTTATCCATCACATGTAAGAATAACCAATTAAATTAACCTTCTTTAACATTATATTAGCTGAATACATAAAGATAAAACGATAAAAGAAGTTAAGAATCCCCAACAAATACTTAGTCTACTATATATCTGTCTTTGATGAGGATCGATCCGAATCTTGAACACTGATTAGTGATGAATACATGGAAGAGTTGCGCCCCCTGTATGCCCTCTTCAGTACCTTCAGGCGGAGAAGTAACAACTATCCAAAACACGTGAATTTAGGTATCACCGAACTGGTACCATCCCTGGCATCT
Source organism: Lepetodrilus elevatus (assembly GCA_034780755.1). Lineage (NCBI taxonomy): Eukaryota > Metazoa > Mollusca > Gastropoda > Lepetellida > Lepetodrilidae > Lepetodrilus > Lepetodrilus elevatus. The sequence continues at coordinate 21,958 of JAVCKZ010071834.1, forward strand.
CTACAGGGTAACAATGTCTTCATATAAGAAAGCACACAAGTCACTGCGACGATCCTACAAGGAAAGAAGTCAGGTGAGATGATTTTATATCTCAGGACATCAACAGGGCCCACATTACCTCTCTGTTTACATCACGAAATTAGGAGACATGAATGAGCAATACGGTGTTTTCTTGTTAACAATTTAACTGTAAGCATAATAATCATTCAGGGAATGTGTATGTAATGGAACATTTGTATTTCTTCAATATTTAGATAATCTATTGGCCAATCAGATTAGCATGATTGTTTTTAATACTAGTAGTAGTACTTTAATTTAAAGTTTAAATTACATTTAATGCGTGCCAGACGTTTCGACCCCTGTATAATTTGTATACAGTGAGTTCACCCACATTTTTGCCTTTCAGCTTCTAGTACGATACGCTCGCGTCATTTTGGGGCCCCACTTTTTTTAGGAAGTTGCATTTCATCACAACATACGTATAAAAACATGCACATAAACATATGATGGGTGCGAAGACGACATGGTAAAAAAACATTGGTGATTGAGAATTGATCATGGGTTGGGGATGGAATGACTGGGGGCATAACATACAAGGGGGGCGAAAGGATTAATTAATAAGGGCTGCTCGATTACTCTGACGGTGTATGCCGCTTTGTGTGCGCATATAAGCGGGCAGTGTTCGAAATAAAGAAAATACTGAGGGGGGTCATTCTCCATAGGTGGTCAAATCTGTAATTTTCAGGGGTCACACAGATACCTTTAACATTGCAGATTTTCAAGTGGGAACTTCTAACCCTGCTTTGTTTACTGTAAAACTATGGACAGTATCATTGCTATTAAAATGCAGAAATAACACATTGGAAACTGTTTGCCTTTTCAAATGCATATAATTCATAAATAAACAAGGTGCACTTATTCATAAAGCTCTAGCCACAGAAAGCTTTCAGAGGCTTTCTATAGAATGCTACCACTTTTTAAATGCCATCTTGTTGACAAATTATACAAATTATAGTTTCAGGCAAATACGCAAATGAGGAGTAAACATTCATGTGAGATGCGCAAAACTATTTTTTTAACCAAGGTGTACCATGTGATATCTGATCACATGATCTACGATTCCTCTTTGCATATTTGCCCTAAATGAACAAGATGCCATTTGAAAAGCTGTGACATTCTTAATTTCTTACAATGTTTGTCAAATTGGTAGTAAAGATTAGTTACGTTACAACATTTATTTTATTTTTGCTTCTTTTCAGCCTGATGCAAGATCGCATCTGGGGATTCTGGAGAAGAAGAAAGATTACAAAGAAAGAGCAAAGTAAGTCAGGTCCACCGCTATGGTCACATCCATTATTATTACATCCATCTGAAAATGCACTTGGAATGCAATTTTGTTAAATGCATCAATCTCATACATCACATTGTTATTTTACAGATCTTTAATACCATTCACTTATTTTTTGTTAATGCAAGCCAAAATATGTCATATATCTGAGTGATCTCACTTTATGATTTATACATGAAGTCAGAAGATGAATGATACAATGTGGTACTATTAGTAACTAATGTCCAAATATTGTATCATCATGATATTAGGTTCTTGTCGCATTTGGGCGAGATATTCCCGTTATAAAGTAAAGGTAATTCATTAGTAGTACATTCCTTATTGATCATTTTTAATAAGCTGTATGACTATTATTAGCATTCAGTTGGTATATTTTTCCTTTTCAGTGATTTCCAGAAAAAGCAGAAGACACTGAAAGCTCTCAAGCGGAAAGCTGAAGACAGAAATCCAGATGAGTTTTACTTCAACATGGTGAAGACTCAGAAAGTGGTGATTATTTTTCTTGATTTTGTTCCTTTCAGTTTATATGAAATTTTCGAGTTGATACCTGGCTTTCTGATATATGATACTGCTGGCCTATTCTCAAAACATTCTTACCATCGTACAACATTCTTACGGATTTTTATAGCATGGCTATGAACTGTTCTTGAGAATAGGACCCCTGATAATTGGAATTCTGTCTGCTAGGATGGTGTACACAAACGAAAGGAGAGTGAAGACCCGACCTATACAGAAGACCAGCTGAAACTGATGGAAACACAGGATCTCCGATACGTCAACTATAAGAGGTTCACCGAGAGAAAGGTGGGTGGACGTTTGTGTACCAGGCAGAAATTTAAGTTTTGTTTCATTATGAATCAGTGGTTTCAGTAGAATCGGAAGTAGGTGGCAGAGTAGTAAAAGTAAGAGACAAAATGTCTACATATACATCATACTTTCATCTACAAAGTTGTATCAGCAAGATTGAAAGTAGACGGAAAAATTAGGGAAATATATGGACAAGTTTGCTGGTTTCCTGCACCTATTGAAACTATCAATGAATATTGTTCTTTCAGAAAATTGAAAAGCTGAAATCATCTCTACACCTAATTGATGCAGACAGTAAACCAAAGAATACACACATTATTTTTGTTGACAACAAAAGAAAAGGTATTTTGGTTCTTGACTGATGTTAAATTGTGCTAATATTTTAATAGTGAAATGCATCAGGTTTTCATTAATGCATTGTGTCGTAATTAAACATTAATCCATATTTAGTAATATATTGATAATTGTTATGAATATTTATGCATGACAGTAAACCAAAACACATTTCTTTTCAATATTGAAAACTGTAAAAGAAATATAAAAACATGTTTTAATGTTAGTTGGGAATTTTTTAAATCAGATACTCACTGCATAATTTAATTTTCAGCTGAAAACTTCAATGCTGCCAAACACTTCGACACACATCCTGCCTTTGTGAGCAGGGCGTACAACCGCCCCACCACCAAGATGCTGAGAAGTATGGACATGGGCAAAGTGGTCAACGATGCAACAATAGAGGTCAGCAGCCATTTCTTTATTAGTTGTCAACCAGTCTCAGCGCATACATGAGTCAGCGTCCCACCTACAGGTATACCAGTGATTACACCATGAGCCATTACACCAAATCCCATCACAGGACCCTACCATTATTGTTCGTGAAAGTTATCTTTCCGATGTGATCATAATGTCTCGGATGCGTGGTCTGTACCTTGGCAATGCAGTTGTCATCCTTGGTCTTTCAGTTCCAGTTGAAGTTTGCAGGGTTAATGCAACATTCAGTGCTGCAGATGTTGCAGGTTTGCTCCTGCCATAAGTTGACAAGCCCCGATATTATATAAGTGAAAGAATCTTGAAAGCAAATAAACAGAACAAATAATTAAAAGAAAATGAATACAATTACAATGATAATTATAGACATTTGTGTTAGAAGGCTCAATTCCAGTGTTTGATTGTCGTTATGGGTATCATCAAAACAGTTTCTGGTAACCAAAAATTAATATTTCCTTGTTTTGCCTAAACATGCTAAAATGATAACCAGTGGTACCTAACATCAACCATGAATTGTAATTTGAAATAATAATAGTTGATATCTATTTGTGATAGTGACACTTGAGAAAGATAACAGAAATTTTGCAATTTTATTTCATTATCGTGCTCTTCAATATCAATCACACCACTGAAGCCTTCTGGGTATTCACAGGTCAGAGGTCACATGTTAATACTCTCATGGTACAACAGATTTGTGAAAAAAGGTCAATCTACTGTCATTGTGATTGGTGAACTATTTCATGCCTTTTGTCACATGCGTAAAAAGAATTACGTAATTGATGCTTGTAGTATTTTAGTTGGGATTCGAGGGATACAATCTGTCATGTTAATTTTAATGCAAGTATGATGTTGGATTTGCCGAGGTTAATTTGTTATTGAAATATGTAGCAATTTAGCTGAAGTTTGAAAACACACAATCTCGGTCATATTTTAATCAATAATCAAATTCAAAAAGACTAATGTTTAAAAGTTGAACATGATATTCTGTGGTGGCGTGTCAAAAGTCTCGCTGCTCGCCTAGGCCTGAATGGCCTCACTTCGACATTAGTGTATTTTTACAGTTAATTCCACAGGCATAATCTACAAGCTCACCAGACTGAATGTGGTGTCAGATTTCAAACACCCCTTTATTGCTGGAAGATCTTACAAGGTTATATTTCACTCACATAATGGCCAGACCGAACCACAGTGTTTTTCTTCCAATCCAAGACGCTACGTTTTTTGATTAAATGGTTGGCCAGTTTTCTTTGGATGCCTCGCAAAAGTTTGTTTAGCAATAGAAAAATATTTTCTGATAAAACGATCTGCGGGGAGTTTCAATATTTTCCCAAAACATGTTATTTTTGCTAAAAAATTCAACAACCCCTTCAATCAGTATGGGGAACATATTGCAATAACGTCTATTCATTTGTGTCCAATTTCTTGCCAGCCCTTCACCAAATTGCAAGACAGAAAAGAGCAAGATGCCTTTGATATGGCTAGTTGCGCTGCCCTTTGTCAATTCTGTGCTTCATGGTTTAGCGATCCCAGCCAAGCGCCAACACTGTTTTGACAATTGATCGACCTTTGTTTACACGGAGAGTACCCTGTGAGGTGTCCCCAGGGCCCTAGTGATGTAACGTCCTGTCTGAGGGGACAGAGGGATCTCTAGCTGAGTCAGTGACTTTTCACAGATGGGTCTTACTTTGTCTGATTTTACTGGACGTTGATTGAATTCGGATGGTTTTCATTACACTCATTTTGACTATTAGCCCCCAAGTGCTCTGTGTTGACAAAAACAGTCAGCTGATCAGCGGTGCCAATTTCGATATTGATTTCACCGAGGTCTCGCAAGTGCCCATAGTTACTCCATCACCCTATCGCTGTTCGTTGAAGAATGCTCTCAATGTAACTCGCTAATTTCGTCCGGACATTTACAAGACGTGTTTTGATGATCTGCTCGCTCCAGTGTTGGTTTCTCAATTTGCGTGTTTGTACTCGAGACGTCTTGTCACATACTCTTCATCTGTAAGCTGTCAGTCAAGCTTTCATGTCTAGTTCGATATGGAGCAAACTAGCCACAAAGTTCAACATGAAATTCTTAAAAGTTTATACAATAATGTGTGCACTAATCCAGCAAATACATCTTCTTTTTTTTTTAAACTAAATTAATTCACAATATAAAGGTACTTTAATAATAATAATATTAGTGTACATGCATTTTCATCTGCAGAAAATAATATAATCTGTAAATAGTTGTGATGCCAATCTGTGATAAAATACTTACCGGTAGTCAATTATCAATAATTTATTTTCAACATTTTAATCGTCACAAATAGGTGAAAGATTCCTTCAGTGACGTTAACTCCATAATCAATCATTCACTCAACATTTAAAAATATATTTTTAAACATATTCATTTAAATTATTTATGACTATAATATTTGCTCATTACCGATATTTTTTTTATTTTTTTTTCCCACATTAAAATCTAATGAACCGGTAAATATGATAAACTATGCCATTTTGTCAATTAGCATGTATTTCAAATACTAGTATTTATCATGCAATGAGCCAAGATTCGGCCTACTATACAGATATTTTTGATATCAGTCAGAGTTTATTAGTTGGGCGTGGGCGTTTGTTTGCCTGTGACGTCACACAGGAATCACAAACAACGTGTGACGTCACA
>JAVCKZ010071835.1:0-13704 GCA_034780755.1 Lepetodrilus elevatus
GTAACCTGATTTCAAGAAATATTAGCAAACAAGCTGTTTTTGTTGAAGTTATTTATACATTATATCGCGGCTATACCACGTAAAGATTACGTTTTCAAAGAACTTAAAGCCCTGTTGGAACCTTTCGAAATAAGTCGATATTACCCCGATGATTGGGGAGCATATGAACGCTATCTTGAAGCCAAAAAATATGAAATAGGAAAACGAAATACTCAAAAAATTGAGCGTAAAAATCTAAACTTCAGAACCTGGATTAAGCGGCTAACGAGAAGAACCATTTGCTTTTCAAAGAAAGAAAATATGCATGATACTGTTATTGGATTGATGATTAATAAAGTGGAATTTGGATTAGATATTCATGCAGATCACCATGTTTAACCCACTACCCTCTTGCGCTTCCGAGAGCGTGGCTTGCAACGGGTGGGGGCGATGGCTTTTATCCATGGTTTGGTCTCTATTTTGCCATTTGCGAACGTTGTATTTTTCGGCTAAGGCTTTTTGGCCAAGATGTGTTGAGGTTTGTATTTCTGCTCTGATTTTGGGGGTGGTTCGAGCTTGTGGATGGAGGTTCATATGTTTATCCTTTGCGAGAAAGTGGCTTCAAGAGCGTCGGTAATTCTGCTCTAGCTTGGAACAGAGCATAGCTCCTTTCTGGAATATGATTACACGGAACCCGACAATTAGGTCTAAATTTTTACACGTTTAAAAGGCTTGGAATAATCTTGCTAGATGGAGTTAGTTGATCGCCTAGCCTATCATCAACCTAGAAACGTCAGTCGGGTGTGAAAAAGACGCGTAGGTCACCAGCATTTTATCTAATGCTCCTTACTTCTTTGAATTACTACCGATACTGCGTATTCTCATATCTTCGTTTCTCCTGCGTGTGTATTCTTGTTTTCATGTCAAAATCTGCCGACTTGGTCAATTGTTTCCACTGTGGCTTGCCTGTACCCGATCATCTTGATTTAGATGTTGAAATTTTCGGTGAGCAGCAACCTATGTGTTGTATGGGCTGTCAGGCGGTGGCGAGGGCGATTGTCGAGAATCATCTGGACGATTTTTATCGGCATCGCACCGATAACACGGCAACGCCTGAGGCGCTGGTGCCTGAAGCGTTGCGTGAATTGGAGGTGTACGACAATGAAACGTTGCAGGAAAGCTTCGTGCATACTCAAGACGGAACACTTCGTGAAGCTTCGTTGATTTTGGAGGGGATTGTCTGTGCTGCGTGTGTTTGGCTGAATGAACGGCACGTCAGCGCGTTGGAGGGTGTCAAAAGTTTTTACGTGAACTACTCCACACACCGTGCCCAGCTGACATGGGATGACAGTGTCGTGCATTTGAGTGATGTGCTTAAGGCCATCTCAGAAATTGGCTACCACGCACACCCTTTTGATTCGGGACGTCAGGCCGAACTGCATCGTAAAGAACGCGGTCAGGCGCTCAGACGGATTGGACTCGCCGGTGTGGGCATGATGCAGGTGATGATCATGGCGGTGGCGATGTACCTGGCCGGAGATGACGACATGGATCCCGGTATTCGTAACCTGATGCGTTGGGCCAGTTTGGTGATTACGGTTCCTGTGATTGTGTACTCAGCGCAAACGTTTTTTCTGTCTGCCTGGCGAGATCTTAAACGCCGTCACCTGGGGATGGATGTGCCGGTGTCATTGGCCATTGGCTTGGCGTTTTTAGCGAGTGCCTGGGCAACCTTTCGGGGTGACGGTGAGGTCTATTATGACTCGGTTACGATGTTTACGTTTTTCCTGTTGGTGGGACGCTTCCTGGAATTGACGGCCCGGCATAAAGCCGGTCGTGTGACTGAAGAGCTGGTCAAATTGATGCCTGCCACAGCAAACCGAAAAACCTCAGACGGTATCCAGCCGGTGCCCGTGACGGAATTACAAACGGGAGATGAAGTGCTAATTCGGCCCGGTGACATCATCCCCGCAGATGGCCGGTTGATCGAAGGGCAAGGCGGCGTGGACGAGTCCCTGTTAACTGGTGAAAGTTTACCGGTGAATAAACAGGCAGGTGAAACCTTGATGGGAGGCACTTTGAATATGGATTCGCCTTTGATGATTCGTGTGGAAAAACTGGGTCAGGAAACAGTACTTGCGGGGATCTCCCGATTATTGGAGCGCGCCCACGAAGAAAAGCCGAGCATTGCATTATTGGCAAACCGTGTGGCAGCCTGGTTTGTCACAGCTTTATTGCTACTGGCCCTACTGGTATTTGCCTATTGGTACTGGCAGGCTCCAAACGATGCCTTTTGGATTACGTTATCGGTACTGGTCGTGACCTGCCCCTGTGCATTGTCACTGGCGACACCGGTAGCACTGACTGCGGCGACCGGTGCGCTGACACGCCTCGGCGTGTTGACGACGCGCGGACATGCTTTGGAAACCCTGGCGAATGTTACCGATATTGTTTTCGACAAAACAGGCACGTTAACAAAGGGGCAGCTCCGGCTCGTAGACGTTCAAACTCTGAGTGATAAAAACACCCAGACCGTGCATCGCTTGGCCGCGAGCCTGGAAGTGTACAGTGAACACCCCATTGCTCAAGCCGTTAGAGAGGGGCAAAAAATTGTTAAAGCAGATGTGATTGAGGTTGAGACCGGACGAGGGATGCTAGGTCGGATTGATGGATCGCTGTATCGTCTGGGTAGTCTTGCCTGGATAAAGGAGTGGCATGCGGGATTTAGCGATCGTACTATTTCTGGCACTCGCATTTATCTGGCCGATCAATCGCGGGTGTTGGGTTGGTTGGAATTAAACGATGAACTACGCCCGGATGCAGCGCTGGCGTTATCGCAGTGTAAAGATGCAAGCATTCAGGTGCATTTGCTCAGTGGTGACAATGAGGCTGCGGTGGAAAAAGTCGCCATTGAGCTTGGAATAGTACATCATCTGGCGCGGCAATTACCGAATGATAAGTTGGCTTACGTTAAGGCACTGCAGCAACAAGGCCGGATCGTTGCAATGGTAGGCGATGGCATGAACGATGCGCCGGTGCTGGCGGGTGCGCAGGTCTCCATTGCGATGGGAGGCGGCGCACAACTAGCGCAAGCGAGTGCAGATATGGTGTTGCTCTCCGACCGTTTAGAGCGTCTGCCGCAAAGCATCACTCATGCGAGGAAAACGCTCAAAATTATCCGTCAGAACGTAGCCTGGGCCATCGGTTATAATTTACTTGCGCTTCCGCTGGCGGCAGCCGGATATATCGCTCCGTGGATGGCTGCGATTGGAATGTCTGCCAGTTCGTTGATCGTCGTGTTAAATGCCTTGCGGTTAAGGGGACATAATTAGAAAGTCTCCGAAAGAGGCATACAATCCGTTTGAGTTTATATTTTAACGCTAGAAAAAATTATGCAAATACTTTATTTAATGATTCCTATTGCGCTGCTGCTCGCCGGCATTGCTGTTGCTGCTTTTGTGATGAGTGTGCGCAGTGGTCAGTATGATGACCTTGAGGGGGAAGGGTACCGAATTTTAATGGATGACGATGATCCGATGATTCCAAAATACGAGCCTAAAAAGAAGCGTATGCGGAAGAAAATGTAGAGGATGATGGGTGTGTTTTTTCGGTAGTGGGTTGAACCTGTTATTCGAAGTGAAAACAGGTTGCTAGGGTAAAGAATTACCCCAAGGTAATGTTTGTATTTTTACCCCGCTATTTGCCCAATTTTTCAGAAATATTGACAGGCTCAAGAAAAATAAAACCAATGACTGTCTGCTCGCTTTACGCCTCTCTCAAATAATCTGGCCAAACCAAATGGCCCGACCAGATTAATTTTTTTGTTACCGCCAACTAGTCGTAAGCGTTGCGCCCTTGACTTTTAGGCACCAGTACATTTGATTATGCAAGGCATCAATATTGACTTGGAAACCCAGAAAACCTGATGCTGAATCGTTTCGAATTTGATCCAATGCGTTCCATTTTGCAGACTTGGCTTGGTTATTCTTCCCTTTCAGTGTGTCAACGGAAAAGGAGGAATCTCCAATGCCCACGATATCGACTTCTGGGGTATTCCAAACTGATACATCATTAAAATCAGCGTCTGAATAATCTAGCTTGATATTGGCACTGGTCATGGTGTAGCCAGGAATTATCGGTATGCCAAATTGTACATTGATATCTTCGTTGTACCAGCGGCATCTCCCTCCGAAGTCAATTAGTTGCCTTGTGGTAATCGGATGTCTTGGCCTAATCGTTGTTTGGCTAGGAGCAATTGCTAATGAGGAGATGGAAAGAGAGGGATCGTTATTAATAATGATCTCGTGAACCACAGGAGCCTGCAGTGCTTGAAGCGATGTGGGCCTGCTAACGCTATCAAGGTCACCCCCTGCAAATGCGGAGCCTCCCATTAATAGAATACTTGTGGCTGATAGTGCGATAAAAGTTTTCATATAATTTCCTATTTAGTTAAAATATTTAGACAGTGCAATATCGGGAAGTTACCCTGTCCTTAATAAACCCAATTTAATTATTTTCTGGGCCATCCGATAATGAATTATGCTGTCCATGAGGCGGCATGCATTGGGTGTATCATGTCGCGACCCTCGTAAGATAATATTTGGCAATGCCAAACATATCGCCTTGGTTTGTTAAAAGTTATTTTTGTGGTAAATGTGAAGTGAATTCTGACGCCTGATGCGCGTGGTTTTTATTTGGAGTGCGAATCTACTCTTTGCAGCCAACAGTAAATCAGGATGCTTGGCGCTGACTATTATTAAGATAACGCACAGGACTTGCGCGGAACCATTAGAGTAAAAGTGTAGTTTCTTATGCTTATTTAAAGCGTCTCACAATATTATAGATTACCGGATCATGGGAAAGTTCGGTTTATCTTTTAATATTATTTTAAATTTTTAGAGATTATTTTGCGATTAAATGCACGGTTATCTAATTGTTATTTTCAATAATGTAAAATATGTTTATCAAGGTTTATTCCAGACAAATAGTCTGGCAAAGATTGGGGGCAGGAGATTGGGTCATTATGCTCTATGTAAGTGTGTAAGCAGGTATAAATTTCTTAGTGTTTTCTGGTATTATCCTTGGTAATTAGATGGTTGTTATTAGGAATATTTTAAATTTTATACTAAATGTTTATTGTATTCCTGAATACCTGTCAATGCTCATGAGTAGTTAACATGCCCTAAATAAAAAATATTTTTATTTAGTTTTTCCTAATTAAGTCTGCTCCTAAAGGGTATAGCTACAGCATGATGTACAACCTAATAAGCCACACCATACTGGCTTATTTTTCCCCAGAATTGCTCCCATCGGCTCGATCGCTCCAACGTTCTCAGACTTAAAATAATCGAAGCCCCTTTTTTGTTCCACTTCATGCCCTATTAGCACAACCGTTGTTTTACAATCATATTGCAGGCCGCTTCGGTCACGCCTGAGCCAATCGGTAAGGCTTGCGCAACCAGAACTAACCGCTTTAGATGCGACTCCAGAGGATTGGTTTGGCAACTCCGTTGCTATTCACGGGAATACTATCGTTGTTGGATCTCCCTTCCATGATGAAAAAGGCGAAGCTTCTGGCTCAGCTTATGTTTTTACCGTTGATGATAAGGGGTATTGGAGCCAGCAGGCTAAACTGATCGCTTCAGACGGGGCTGAAGGTGATATGTTTGGTCGCTCTATTGCTCCTTCTAGGGATATGATTGTGGTCGGAGCGCCTTACGATGACGAACGGGTCAAAAACTCGGGTTCAGCTTATGTATTCCTCCGTGATGATGAGAATCATTGGAGTGGCAGCGACGCGCCCCTGGATATGCCAGACAATAGCACTCCGGCTCCGGTTACAGATCCAGCCGGTTGCCTTGATACCGCTAAAGGTTGTTTTGAAATTCCACTGGCCACACAAGCGAACACTGTCCAATGGAACATGGTTGGTTATCCGTTTGCCGTCTCCGGGGGTTTCAGTAATGTACGGATCCAAACTGACACGGGGATTTGTGCCTCCGGCTGTGACCTGCACACTGCTCAATCCAAAGGCATTGTTTACAACCAGTTTTGGTCCTTTAACGGCACAAGTTTTACGCAGATCGACAGTGGCAGAAACCTTGATTCGTGGAGGGGCTATTGGGCGGCTACGCTGCAAAACGCTGATGGCTTGAATCCCCGATTGTTGGTACCCAAGCCTTGAATCTGGTTTTATGTCATAAAGGAATGGATTTACCGATATTGTAAAGCAAGCTGGCTGGGTGGCTTAGGCCACCCAGCCAATTACTTTTAAGCATTAGTGCATTTGATTGTGCGGGACATCAATATTGCCAAACGGTCTTAAATGTTGCATTCGTTACCTTTAAGCACCAGTACATTTCGTTGTGCAGGGCATCAATATCAACTTGAAACCCCAAAAGACCTGATGCGGAATCGTTTTGAACTTGACTCAATGCGTTCCATGTTGTGGAGCCGGCTTGACCCTCTTTTCCCTTAAGGACATCAACGGAAAAGGACGAGTCGCCTATACCCACAACATCAATTTCTGGGGTATCCCAAACAGAGACATCATTGAAATCAACGTCTGCATAATTTAACGTGATATTGGCGCTGACCATGGTGAAGCCGGGGATAGTCGGGATGCCAAACTTTACGTCAATATCTTCGTTGAACCAGAGACATTGACCTCCCCAGTCAATAATTTGCGTTGTGGTAATTTGTCCAGGGAGAGGGCTAGCGGCTCCCACGCTTGGTCGGATAGGAATAAATTCTCCTCCTGGTCGTTGAGGAGCAAGTACTTGTGCTGAGGAGACGGAAAGCGCAGGGTCTTTATTGATAACCATTGGATGAACCACAGGACCCTGTGGGATGACAGCAAGTGATGGGGATAACGAAGGCCTGCCACCAGCAGCGCTGTTAAGATCGTTTCTGGCAAATGCGGAGCCTCCCATGAATAGAATACTTGCAGCGGTTGATAATATAATTAGTGTTTTCATTATAATCTCCTAAGCGGGTTGTTGGATATGCTACTTTGATAGTGCAACGTTAGGGAGTTGCGATCCCTATGCTAGGCCCAATTAAGTTATTTCCTGACCCATTGAATAATAGTTATGGTGTCCAAGGGCCGACATGCATTGGGCGCATCATGTCGTGATCTTCGTGAGATAAAATATGGCAATGCCAGACGTATCGTCCCGGTTTGTCAAAGGTCATTTTTATCCGGGTGATTTCATTAGCAGGGGCGACCACCATATCTTTAGGTCCTCGTTCATTGGGTGTTAAAGCGCGAGCATTAGCCAGGTCTACATTCTCACTGACAATTGCAAAGCTACTGGCACCTGGGCCATCTTGTTGAGGAACTGTTACAGGGGTTCTTTGTACCGTAAAGGGAATCCTTTCAAGAATATCAAAGTGAACCTGGTGCAGGTGGATAGGGTGCGCATCGGGTGATGTATTATGAAATTCCCAGATTTCTGTCGCACCTATTTGAGGGTTTTCGGTAATAGGACTATGCCAAGCCAGAGCGCCATTAACCGTTGCCCCAGTGACATCGACGACTGCTTCTGCTGTACCTAACATAGGCTGTAGGCGGCCAAATTCGTCGGTACCTTCCGTTAGGATCAGCTTGCGAACCTTGTCTACCGGATTTTGATTCGTAGTGTAGTTTGAGCTGAACTGGGCAGGATTAAAGTTGTCAGGTATAGCGGATAACGGTTTGGTCACATCAAATGCCATGACGCGGTCGGTTAAGCTGGCCGGGAGAGGGATACCCGCGCCTGGGACAATGGCTGGTATTCTACTATCATTTATTAAGTTTTCCATAATAATGCGCGACCCTATGACCGCAGAAAAATCGATCACGATATCGAGGCGCTCTGCGGGAATAAAATCGATACTGGTTACCGATACGGGGGAGGCGAAGAGGCCTTGGTCACTTCCGATGATATGAAAAGGCAGCGGAGCTGATGCGTTCGTAAAGCCTGTGTCGCCGATGGGCACTGCGCGAAACTGCAGTTTCATAAAACGGCTATCACAGCCATTTAACAAACGCAGTCGGTAATGCCTAGGTTCTACATCAGCTTTGGGCCATATTTTTCCATTGACTACAATATGATCGCCAAAAAATTCGGCGAATATCGAGGGTTTGTTAGGAAAATCCGTAGCAAATTGAGTGCCTGCAATAAATACATCGTATTCCGGGTCACCATTAAAGGCGGGTAAGAATAATTCGCCATTGTCTTTAAACATCCTGTCTTGTACGGCATAGGCGAGTTCATAGTCATTGGCAGGTAATGCGTTGGGATTATCTGCAGCACCCGTGTCTATGTCGTCGCGGATAAAGTAAAAACCTGCCAGACCTGCGTACACATTTAATCGCGTAATGCCTAAGGCGTGATCGTGATACCACAGTGCTCCAGCCGCTTGGCTGTTATCGTAAAAATAATTTTCTCTAGCCCAGCGAGGCCCCCGGCTTTGCGTGGTTAATCCAAAGAAATATTCTGGGTTTCCATCGGAATGAGATGCTACGTGGGCACCGTGTACATGGGGTACGATAGGCACGCCATCATTAGCAATACTTACGGTTTCGTAGCCTGGCAATCCATAGCACCAGTGAATCGAATCGTCTACGGGGAGTAGATGAGGCAAGGCGGCCCCGTTTTGTTTGAGTAGATTTTTCCATTTTATTTGTACTGGTTCGTTGGAATTCACCTCAATGGTTCCCCCCGGCCAGCTCGCAGCTTGGGTTGATGTTCCGTACCCCCAGACAGTTGTGGGGACGCGCTGCCCTTGACTATTTACCAACCCCGTTTGTTGTACGATTTGTGAAACCCCAATAGTGTATAAAGATAAATCCCCTCTTCGGGTTTTGGTGAATTTAAAGCCGGGGCTTAGTGCACTTGTGACAGGTTCAGTAAACAGTGGTTGGTTCGTAGGGTTGGATAGCATTGGTGCTAAGGTAGCTGCAGAGGCGTTTGGGATACCCCACCCGCGTATGAGCCCTGATGATGCACCTGTTAGTCCAAGTGATGCACCGTATTGTAAAAACTTTCTTCGTTTCATGGGATCCTCTCTCCTTAAGTTAATTGTTTGTATCGTAATATAAGCAGGAGTAGGTACGTATAAACACGCGTTGTTTTTATTATTACGTGAATCAGTCTTCCATGGCTAAAGATGAAGTAGAATCAAAAATTATATGATTCTGATCTTATTATTATAAGTGTATGCAGAATACCAGAAGCATAGCTTTTTATTTATTTTCCTCCTGTCATACTTAATCTAGATTAATATATGAAGGGAAAGTTCAGTCGGTTCCTAAAATAGTTTTTATTATTCGAATGTGTTATAGAGATATTTTTTCCTAATTTAGAAAAGGGATAGAAGGAAAATAATGAGAAATAACCAGCCTGTTTAATACGGACGAAAAATAATTAAGGTGTGCATTTAGCGATGCCTTTGAGGCGTTGGTGGCGCTCGCTAGTATCGAGATTTTTTAACATTTTCATTGAGGCATAGTAGCGCTTAAGATTCCCGCCACAGGCATTTATCCAGCGCTTAAAATCCGGTACGCGATCACGATAAACGGCGATAGATGCTAGGCGAGCATTATTAATAGGTAATTCAAACCATTTGTCGTAACCAGAAAATCCTTTCCATTGTTTTTTTAGATCAGAATACTGATCACGCAGGGATTGAATGATTTCTTTTTTTTGTATTCGCTTATCATTGTCTTCTAAATTAGATGAATATAATGTACGTAACTGAGTTGTAGTTTGGTGTATTAACTGAAGGAATTCGTCTTTACGAGTTAGCCATGCTTTGTAGCGAGAAAGGGCTTCGGGTTGAGTATCAGAGAGCCATTGGTATACACCGAACTCTCCCACAGAGTCAGCAAAGGCCTCATTAAACGCAACATCATTCTTAAAGTATAGAACCTGATGAGAGAGTTCGTGAAAAATTAATTCTGCTAATAAAATATTTCCACGGTTCATCATTGAACTGAGTATAGGGTCATCAAACCAGCCGAGTGTGGAATAGGCGGAAGAGCCACCGACAAAAACATCCAAACCTTGATCCTTCAGGCTAGCTGCAAAATGTGTTGCCTTTTCTTCTGAATAATATCCACGGTAAGCAACGCATCCCACTATTGGAAAACACCAATTATGCGGTTGCATGGATAGCTCGGGTGTGGCAAACACATTCCACACGACATAGGGTTGATCCAATTTCACATAGCTGCTGTAGCTATCATTCTTGGGGAGGTGGAGATGTTCGCTCGCGTATCGGCGAATCGATAACGCTGTTTCAAGTTGCTGGCGGTGTTGTTCATCCAGATCTTTATCATCGAGTAGATCTTGAATGGGTTCCCGTCGTCCCATTAATGAGAGATGACCTTGGATGCTTTGAGCGTAGTAACCCACGGTGTTGCATCCTGAGACTAGGCACAGTGCTACCATCGCTAGCACCACTATGAGCAGTATTTTATACGCATTGAAAATCATTAGCAGAGTATAATGTAGTCATGAAAATCTATCTTGTGGGTGGTGCTGTACGTGACCAATTACTCGACCGAAAGGTAACCGAGCGAGATTGGGTGGTGGTGGGTTCAACGGTTAAAGACATGCTTGCGCAAGGCTTTAAGCAGGTTGGCAAAGATTTTCCCGTTTTTTTGCATCCGAAGACCCATGAAGAATACGCGCTGGCTAGAATAGAGCGTAAAGTGTCGCCAGGTTATCGTGGTTTCACGGTTCATGCCGAGCAGAATGTCAGTTTGCAGGAGGATTTGCAGCGTCGAGATCTTACCGTTAATGCACTGGCTCAGGATGAAAATGGCGAGCTTATTGATTATTATGATGGTAAGCGCGACTTAGATCAGCGCTTGCTAAGACATGTATCGCCCGCTTTTGCGGAGGATCCGGTGCGGATTCTTCGCGTTGCTCGCTTTGCAGCGCGTTACGCCTATTTGGGGTTCAAGGTCGCTGAAGAAACGCAGCAGCTCATGCGGAATATGGTGGAATCTGGTGAGGTGAATTCGCTTGTGCCAGAGCGCGTATGGCAAGAACTGCAAAAGGCCTTGACGGAAAAACACCCCGCAGTATTTGTCCAGGTATTACGAGACTGCGGTGCATTAAAGGTTATTTTTCCCGAGATTGACCGGCTTTTTGGCGTTCCCCAGCCAGAAAAATACCACCCGGAGATTGACACCGGTATTCATGTACTCATGGTGATTGAACAGGCCGTGATATTATCTGAAAAACCAACCGTTAGGTTCGCTGCCCTCACTCACGACCTGGGGAAAGGTACAACCCCAAAAGATATCTTACCCAGCCACCGAGGCCATGAAGAACGCAGCGTGAAATTAATCAAACGGTTATGCGAGCGTATACGGGTGCCCAAGAATTACCGGGAGCTTGCACTTATCGTGGCGCGTTATCACAGCCATATACACCATGCGTTTGAACTTAAACCTTCCACGGTGTTAAAAACATTGGAGCGAACGGATGCGTTCCGTCGAACGGAACGTTTTGAAAACTTTCTTCTCAGTTGTATTGCCGATAGTAGGGGGCGAGCAGGACTTGAATATACCCCTTATCAGCAAGCAGACTATTTCAGAGAAGCGTTAAAGGCCGCGATAGACATTGATATAAAAAACATTGTGTCTGAAGGTTTTGAGGGAAAGGCACTGGCAGAAAAAATACAAAAAGTCAGGATTAATGAAATCAGTAAGATAAAGAAAAATTTTATTAATCACTAACTATGATTATTAATACAAAATAAATAGGGTAGGTATTTAAGGCAATAAATATATTTGTAAAGATGACGAATAAATGAACTAATTATGCAAAAGTAACTACTAAGCATTGTGGGTAATAATAATTTATCATCAATATTTTTATCGTTCATTTAACTTAACAAATTGGGAGATTTTAATGGAAAAACTATCGTTTAAATTTTTGTTTGCAATTATGTTATTGGGAACATGCTTAACCTCAGCTATCGCGAGCCAGGGGCCTTGGGATTGGGTAGAAAATTATGGCCAGATTAGTCAACTTTATCCCAGTAGTTCAGGACGCTATTATTTTAAATTGAAAAATGGACAAACAGCGATGAACCCAACTCGTGGCTATTATTTTATCCCTAAATCTCATGCTAATTATGAGGCATCAGTTCAGCTTTTATCTTTGGCTGCAGAACAGCGTTGGACGGTTAAAGTTCGCACTGAGGAACATTTGACTTCAGAAGGATTTGCACAAGTTAAGTACATTGTTGTTGATCGCTGATACAGTGAAGTAGGTAGCTAGTCCTCCATCAAGCCTATCTTGTTGGAGGACTAGGTTAAATTACCAAAGTTTTCGAACAGGCTGCGATAACGTTTCCCGTTATTGATTAGGTGCTGATGATGACCGCGTTCGACAATGTGTCCATTTTCCAGTACAAGAATTTCGTCCATGGCATCTAGCCCGGTTAGCCGGTGAGTAATCAGCAATAGGGATTGCTGATTACTCAGTGAATCAAACAGTGTTTGCAGGGTAGCCTGTTCGGTGGGAGCGTCCAGTCCTTCGCCGGGTTCATCGAGTATCAGGATGGGTGCGCCTTTGAGAATCGCGCGGGCAATGGTAATACGGCGCGCTTGACCACCAGAGAGTTTGACACCGGCTTCGCCGACGAAGGTATCGTAGCCATCCGGCTGTGATTGAATAAAGTCATGAATTTGAGCAATGCAGCAAGCTGTTTTTATTGCCGCTGTATCGGCATCGAGATTAGCTAACAGTAGGTTGTTACGGATTGTGCTATTGAACAAATGTGTACGTTGGGGCGCGACAGCGATTTTCTGGCGTACGGTGTCTCCTTTCCAGGTGTCTAGTGAATATCTTGCGAATTTAATTTGTCCCGTATTTGGCTCTCTAAAACGCAGCAAGAGGTCGATCAAGGTGCTTTTGCCGGATCCTGTTGAGCCGACGATGGCCAGTTTCTTCCCTGGAGGTAGATCGAAACTAATATTCTGCAAGGTATCGCGGACTTGCTGATCGTAACGAAACGAGACGTTTTGCAGGTGTATCGGGCAGGTAGCCGGTGCATCTGGCTCGACGGAGGGTTCGTTGACATCGGGTTTTGCATCGACGATTGAAAAGATCCGCCGCGCTGCCGAGAGGGTTTCGCCCATACTTTGGAAAGCCATGGGGAGCGGCAAGATAGCTTCAAAACTGGCTAAGGCAAAGAGCGCGAGTGTTGCAATATAGGCGGGTGATAGCTGCTTTTGATTGACCATGGGGATGGTGATGATCAAAATGCCGAGCATGGCTAGATTGGCACAAAATATCATGACCCCTTGAGATATGCCGGTGTATCGGGCCAACTGTTGCTGGTCGCGGATGAGGTCTTTGCTGAGTGAATGGATGTGCTGTGCATGGCTTTCTGCGGCGCCGTAGATAAGCAGTTCGCTCATGCCTTGAAGCCCATCGACGGTGCTGGCGCGTAGTTCTGCGGCATTCTGAATGCTGCGTTTTCCGGGTTCGCTCGCTCGTCTGGCGATCATCACGGGCGTGATTACACCGGCGGAGACTAACAGTACGCCTTCCACAAGGCCCATTACCGGATGGAATCTGCCGAGGAATACGATAAATGCAATGCTACCGAGGCCAGCGACAAGCAGAGGCGCGAGGATACGTATACTTCACGCGGTCACGGATGCGGATTTTGAAAACATCTGAAACTTGGGGTTTAAAAGTGACTTTATTTGATCTT